>BQNB010054052.1:4768-39708 GCA_026074375.1 Tanacetum coccineum | reverse complement strand
TATATATATATATATATATATATATATATATATATATATATATATATATATATATATATATATATATATGTGTGTGTATGTGTGTGTGTGTGTGTGTGTGTGTGTGTGTATATGTATATATATGTGTATATGTATATATTGCATTGCGAGTATATCTGCAGGAAAAATACAGTAAGTTGTATGACAACGATATATACATATAAAGGTTAACGAAGAAAAAAGAAAAGGAGCAAAGTTTTCATGGCATCTCAACCTGGGATTCCACACTGGCGCAAACAGCATAAATTCACCAATTTCTTGTGTAGTTGTTATACAAATGTACTTTAGCAAACCTAACACGAGGATGGTGTTGTCTAGTTCCATCAAATAAACAATGGTGAATGGTGACACACATACATCTGTCACCATGGTTGGAAGGGTCGGCTCCAATAAGCATTGTTTTGTCATGGTTTGAGAAATGACAGCTGAATGCACAATACAAGGTTAGTTAATCGAATACTTGTAAGCAAAAAGGGGTTTTTTCGCATAAAATACACAGTACTTTACCAGCTTTAGCCATTTTACAAGTTCTAATGACTCATATGAACCAAAAAATAAAGTACAATGACTAAACGAGACAAATGAAATAGTATGTTCATATTTCATGCATATAAGCCCAAACAGAGAAAGTCATATACTTGCTAAAGAGTCATTACCGGGAAATGGTATTATTTGTGCTTTCTCGGGTAATATCAATCAATCCATCATCATAATCCTGGAGGCTACAACGATCAATCCATATATGCTTTGAATTGGGTTTGATTTGAACGGCGTCTACATTAGGTCCTCTACCGTCTTCAAACTCTAAGCTGCATCATTTACCAGGTGGTTGTCTGGTAGTAGCAGGGGTGTTGAGGGTATATGCGGTTATGGTGATCGCGTTGGTGGTGGAGGTGATCGTGTATTTTGGTAGCCACCTGAAGATTAACCAGGTGAATGCCTCGTGATGCTAATCCTGCTCGAGATACTACAAAGAATGTAGGTTGAATTCTGTTAAAGATGGACAGCTTGGAGATATCTAAAACATAGGCACACAATTGTCATGAATAAATCAAGAATATTCAAATGAAACTTCATATGAACAATAACAGATATTATCGTGTAACATAAGATACCAAGTAGAATGATAATTAACAACCAGCTTCGCCGATAAAAAATAAGGATTCAACGTTTTATTATTTAAGGTCCATGTGCGTTATTTTTAACCAAAAAGTTGAAACAATATTCTTAGTTTAGCATCAAAGCTTAACTCGATAGCAGAATTTTTTGGCAATTAATATAAGAAAATGACATGTCAATCTTTAGTCTGGGTAGTCTTCATTTCCGAAAAGGTAGCTTACTCCAGTGATTATATTTCTGTCTAATATTGTCACGTATTTTTTTTCTTTCTATCTAATATCGTCATTAAGCTTTTCCAAATAAACTTGAAAAAGAAAAAGCAAATAACGCATCAAATCAAATATAATATAAAGTAAGCATACCTTGTTGCATTCCTGAATTCTTAGAACGAGTAGGATCTGTACATTTCTGCGTAAAAGCCGCAGCCAACGCCTCATTCAATTCCAGTCTGTTCAATTTAGCCTTGATTTCCTTCTCTTTGCAGTTAAAAGCTGCGTCTGCTTCTTGATCCATCTCATTATACTTTAGACGTATATGTGCAATCATTTTAGCAATTTCCTTCGCACACTTAGATTTTAGCCTTTGTTTCTAGACAAACACATACCCATAGATATTTATTAAAAAAACAAAAAAGAAACTTATTATGAGTTATAACATATTAAGGTTGATCAAACTAAGAAACTCACGTTCTCTTTACGGGACTTTATAAAACCGTCCTTTTCAAGACATAATTGTTTTATCTCAGCTTGAAGAGGATCCTCCTCATCATGTTCAGGTTGTGAAGCATTTTCGTTTAGGTATTCTGTATATAAGGGAATAGACAGTTCATCATGAGAATCAGGTGATGGATCGTGTGAAATGATTTGACCAAGTTGACCAGCTTCTAAAGGTTGCAGACCATCATTTGAGACTTCAACCATTGGATTAAGATCAGCTTGCTTTTCTTGATTTTGAGTCCCAGTATGCAGAACTTGTTGAAGGGAGTCGCTCTGAATTTCCTAAAAATACAACAAAAGTGGGAATTATAAGGACGTTACAAGATTAACTTTGCAAAATTTGATTTAAAATCGAACATAGCTTTACCAGAATTATGGGCATCGAATGATCTGAAGCCGTAGAAGGTAAAGTACTGGTACATGAATCATTATGGTCTCCAACGATTTGTGATGTACAATCAGCATTCTTTCGTTGCGGTTACCAGCTGGAACTCCGACATCCTTAGGACTACTACTGCCTCCTTTAGCATTTTCTCCCAATCCCACTGAGTCAACTCTTCCTGCCACATCAATCTCCATGTCATCTTGCTACTGAGCTTTAACCGGTTCAGTTAATACAGTGGCATCACCCATCTGTTTCTCAGAAGTATGAGAACCTGTAGACTCTGTGTCATTATCACCGTCACCTTCCCTCACATTTGCAATATTCGCTTCAACAACATTTCTTTGTGCTTCAATCGGGTTTACAGATAAAGTGATGGCCATCTGAGTCTCATGATGCGAAGGAAGCTCATTGTTAGTTGTCACATGTCTATTGGCTGCCAGCGGTGTTGACTTCAGATTGTTTAGGTGAATTTCCCTCTTTCTTTGAAGTAATTCTTTTTAATAAGAAAAATATTTATTTAAGTTTTTTAGCTTTTCTGATCTTACTGCAACACTCCTACGCAGTAAACAAATAAGAGCTTTATCCACTTCATGATCATTATCCAAATTTGCCATCTTCTTATTACATTTTCGGTTAAATTCACCAATCTATATACAATGCATACTTATGATAGAATGGTAAGCCAGAAATGAACCGCGTTTTCTTAAGTGATAGTAGATATTAGTAAACTCACAAGAATCGGGATGGCTCCCTGTAAAACCTAAAAATCTCAACAAGTGTAAAATTACCAAAATACCCCTAATGCAAGAAAATTTCATAAAAGCTTAAATAAAACTTCATTTAAATGTTAGAAATTATAAAAATGCAACATGTGACAATTATGAAATTTTTGTAAGATTAAAATACCTTATATTATATAAGAAAAATAATTAATATTATGTATATATACTTTAGCCGAAAATAATTGTATTTATTTATTTATAACTTTACAAATTAAATCAAATAAAAAAGGGATAATAAACAAAATAAATTAGGCAATTATAAAATCTGATTTAGTTTGTTTAAAAAGCCCATAAACTCGGCATAATACCATTATAATTCTTTTATGCATTTTTCATTTGATAAATCCTAAAAACAATATCACCGAAAACCCTAAAATACAAATGGCGGCATAAGAAAATTTTCCAAGGCAAGCACGATTTTTCTAGGGTGTTTTGAAGGTCAAGGATTGTGGGAAAAATAGTGGGAAGATTGTATAAGGCTTTGTTAGATTTTGGTATTGGTTTTGGGTTCGAATTAAGCAACCGGGTTCAATAATTCATAAAATCACCAAGGATCATCAAAGGTATTTTTGTATCTCATTTTTCATCATATTAATTCGTCCTATGCTTAAGAAAAATTATCATGCATGTTATTTTGATTTTATAAATTAAAACATGTTCGAAACCCTAATTTTTAGCTAATTATGAAATCGGCACAAATAATATTTGTAAAATTGATTTTATATTTTTCTAAGGTTTTTTATATCATATATGACTCAGATCAATTGCTGGAAAAATTTAGGAAGGATTCAAATAATTATTGGGGATTTATCATTGTTTGCCGATTTCGAATTAAAGGAAAAAGGAAAGAAATAAAATTAGGGTTAGGGTTTTGATGATTTTTCCAGGTGCATTTAATGCCAATGATTGGGAAATAATTATTTTTGTGATTGGGAAAAATTAAATTAGGGTTTTGTGAATTAATTAGTTAGCCGAATTATGATTTAAAAGTATAAGGGCTTGTTTTGTAATTATGGATAATTAAAGATAATGTTTAATTAATTAATAAACCAAAAGGACTAAATATGTAAATTATGTAAAATTAAGGGTTTGACTTGTAAATATAGAAAATGGAAGGTATAATCTGAATAAAATGTGAAACTTTGATATTTACACTTTTAACCTTGAAAATTGTTGATTTTGTATATTAAACCCTAAAATATGGAAAGTTGTCATATTTAACCCTAAACTTGTAAGGTTGACATGTTAAGTCCCTAAGCTATTCAAAATACTTAATAGAATCTCAAATGATGAATATTACTAATTTTGGAAAGTTACTAAAAATGGAAAGTTACTAAAAATGGAAAGTTACTAAAAATGGAAAGTTACTAAAAATAGAAAGTATAACTTAAATGAATGGTTTGTAATTCGAATTTATCATTTCTTTAGGTTCGGTCAAGAGGGAGTGATTTTGATATTCCTGTGAGTGACATATTTAACCCTAAACTTGTAAGGTGACATATTAAGTCCGCTAAGCTTTCACAAAATACTTACTAGAATTCTTCAAATGATGATTATTACTAATTTTGAAAGTTACTAATTTAGGAAAGTTACTATAATAAAATGAAAGTTACTAAAAATGGAAAGTTGCTAAAAATTGGAAAGTTAATAAAAAATGGAAAGTTTGCTAAAAATGTAAAGTTACTAAAAATAGACAGTATAAACTTTAAATGAATGGTTTGTAATTTCGAATTTATTCAATTTCTTTAGGTTTCGTCAAGAGGGAGTGATTCCCGTGGTGTTTTCTTTCAGTATTGCTTTGCTTCGCTTCGAATCAGGTAACAAATATTCTGACCTTATCGTTTAAGGTTTCTCAGGACATATTCCTCTCTATCTTTGAGTTCCTATGTGAATTGGCTAACATTTGCTCTGAGCCTTTTTATCTTGGCTTCATTATATGATCTGTTCATTATGTTTTCTATTTGAACCCTGCTATGCTACCTTTGATATTTGAACCTTTGATATTTGAACCTTTGATATTTGAACCTTTGGCATTGAACCTTTGCTATGATCCCTTTGAAATGAACTTTGATATGACTTTGCTTTGAACCCTTCAGTTTGAGAACCAAGCCACTATTTGTTTCCTAGCCATGAAGGTAACATGGCCGTGTCATTGATGCACCTTTGGCATGACTCATGTGTGTAGAAGTAATTTCCTCATACCGTCCCCCATTTGATATTATATGCGCATTATGAAGATTATTATTTGTTTAAGGGGCGTATGGATGCATCCTAGATTTGTTTGATTCGATGGATATGATAATTTGAAATATTTGTGACGTGATGTTTAGGTGCAATCCACGTCTTCACATTTTGGAGCTCGCTTACTCCATGGTTACAATATATGATTGTTTTGGGCTTGGTAATTGGACTTGATTTGATTTTCTGATTCATCTTACCTTACACTATGAATTGACTTCTGATTTGTCTTACCTTGTATCGTATCCTTTGATTTTCCGTTATCTTTTGCATTCGATTATATATATCTGTTCACTGGGCTTTGTAAGCTCAGCCGCACTTTCTTTTCCTGCGGCAGGTATCTAAGCTAGGAGCTGGGGTTGCTTTCAGGCTATGAGTGCTGAGTGTGGACTTACCCTAGAGATCTTAGTTTTTGAATATAATAATTGTTTCCTTTTCAAACATTTTGTTATTTTGTTTGGATATGCCCCTGTCCTTAGATAAAAAAAAGAACTTATGTACCTTAAGCCATGTTTTGACTTAATTATCCTTTGGTTTATTTATTAAAGACTTCCGCTGTTAATGCTGGTTATGATTATGTATGCCTTTAATGTCACACCATATTTGTAATACTTCTACCTTTTGGGTCGGGGCGTTACAATTTATGTATCAAGCTGCCCAGGTTAATCATGATGAGTCTTATGACCTAGAGCTTAGGCTATGACCTGTGAGGATTGGGTATAAAGACATTAGGTTTCCTTCTGCGTAAACTCTCTTTCCGTAACCTATCCTTGTTGTCACATTTGCTAATCGTTTCTCATCGTTTTCATGTATGTGACTACCCATAGAAACTCGGATGATGATGTTCCTAACTTTGAGGCCATGAATATGTTAACTGCCCTCTACGTTTTGATGATCGTATTCGATCTTCGAATTTGCTTCCTATCTATATGGCCACTTTAGATGTGATTCTTGGCTTGGATTGGTTGGCTTCATATCATCGAGCTACCATTGACTGCTATGCTAGGACTGTGATCTTTGGTGACTTTCCGCCCAACCTGAATTGTTTATCATGGTTCCGTCACCACTTAAGTCGTTAAGCTCATCTCTGCATGAAGGTACGTACCTTGATTTTCCATGGTGCCAAGGTTTTGGCTCGTTATGGCACATCATTGGAGAGTCCTAATATTGAAATCTTTTCTGTTGTTCGTCGGAATTCGCTGATGATTTTTCTGATGAACTTCATGGACTTCCTCCGGCAGAGAGATTGAAATTTGTGCATTGAGTTAAATCCTGGAGCTGAACCTATCTCACAAGGCTCCGTATCGTATGGCACCTAATTGAATTGAAGGAGATTAAAGAACAGCTAAAGAATGTTGGAGAATGGCTTTATTAGACCCAGTGTTTCACCTTGGGGTGCACCGGTCTTATTTGTTAAGAAGAAAGATGGGAGCATGCGCTTGTGTATTGATTACCAGCAACTCAACCGTATTACGATTCATAACCGCTATACCTCTTCGCGAATTGATGATTTGTTTTAACCAACTGCAAGGGACAAAATTTTTCTAAGATTGATCTGCGATCTGGTTATCATCAGCTTCGTGTGAGAGAGCAAGATATTTCTAAGACTGCTTTTCGTACGCGTTATGGCCACTACAATTCCTTGTTATCCTACGTCTGACTAATGTCTCCTGCTGTGTTTATGGATTGATGAACCAGTATTCCCACGAGTACCTTGAATAAGTTCGTTATTGTTTTCATCGACGACATCCTCAGTTTACTCCAAGTCTGAAAGAAGAACAAGAGCGAACATATACGGATTATGTTTAGAGATTCTTAACAGAAGAAGGTGATGCGAAATTTTCGAAGTGCAGTTTCTGTTAAGCAAGTCGCGTCCTTGTCATATGTATCTGAACGGCCATCATTCTGGATCCATCAAAGGTTGAAGCTATCACCAAATGGGCCGGAGACCTTACTACCGTGACGGAAGTGAGAAGTTTCGCTGGGGCTTGCTGGCTATTACCGACGTTTTGTTGAGGGTTTCTCCGATTAGCTTTACCTCTTACCCAACTGATGAGAAAAGGTGAGAAGTTTGTGTGGACGGATGAGCGTCAGGAGAGTTTTGAGAATTGAAACGGAGATTGGAGTCCTGCTCCGATATTGACTCTTCCTCAGGTACCGTGGTTTTTCAATAATACAGTGAAGCATCGAAAAGGTTTGCGTGTGTTTTGATGCAACATGGGAAGGTGATCGCCTACGCTTCAAGGCAGCTGAAACCTTATGAAGTAAATTATCCAACCCATGATCTTGAGTTAGCTGCCGTGGTTTTTGCATTGAAAATCTGGAGACACTATCTGTATGGTGAAGCTTGTGATATATTTTACAGATCCATAAGAGTCTCAAATATTTTTTACTCAGCGAGAACTTAACATAACAGAGAAGATGGTTAGAAACTTCTGAAAGTTAAGACACTAACATCAGTACCATCCTGCAAGGCTATTGTGGTTGCCGACGCACTTAGTCGAAAAACTAGGATGATAGCTTGTTTTGATTCCATAATCCCTTCATGATTTAGAGCGTTTGATTGTTACTATGTGTACGAAGTTCTTGATACTAGTGGGCAAGTAAGGAGGATAAAAAAAGGAGTCTAACCTCATGCTACAGATTAAAGAAGCTCAAAGGGACGACGGTGAGTTGTGGGCTATTGTGCAAAATGTTGAAGACGGAAAACATACTGAGTTCAGTGTTGATGATGACGGTGTTGTGTGGTTTGAAAGATAGGCTATGTGTTTCTTAATGACAGGCACTTCGCGAAAAGGTTATGACGTAAAGCTCATAGTTCTCCATTACTATTCATCCAGGTTCAATCCAAGATGACAGATATGTGAAACATACTTTTGTGGAATGCTATGAAGCAAGATGTGCTACGTTTGTGTCCAAATGTATGACCTTGTCAGCAGGGGTTGGGGGGGGGTGTTGTGGGGGGCGTTTAAAATTGAACATCCAATAGGCTAGTGGTTTGTTACAGCCGTTGGAGATTCCTATGTGGAAATGGGATGAGATTTCCATGGATTTCGTTACTGGTTTGCCTACTACTCATAAAAGACATGATGCGATTTGGGTGGTTGTTGATCGGCTAACCAAGTCTGCTCATTTCTTACCTATTCTGAAGAACTATGGTATTAGTAAGTTGGCGGAGATTTTCGACAGGAAATCGTTAGACTGCATGGTACACCGACATCTATTATGTCCGACAAGATCCGAAGTGTTTACGTCTCGTCTTGGAAGGATTACAGAAAGCTTGGGGAACCGTCTAAGTTCAAACAGCATTTCATCTCAAACCGTGGTCAGTCCAGATAGGACCATCAGACTTTGAAAGATATGTTAGTGCTGTGCTTTAGAATGGACAGGTAGTTGGGATGAATATTTATGCTTGGTGGAGTTTGCCTACAATAATAGTTGGCATGCTAGCATCAAGGCAGCACCTTTCGAGCTTTTGTATGGTAGAAAATGTCGAGCACCTATTTGCTGGGATGAAGTAGGTGAACGTTTGATTGAAGGTCCGGAGCTTATCGAGATTACTAATGAGAAAGTGGGCTATTGCAATAGGAGAAATTGAAGAGCCTAGATCGCGACTGAGAGAAGTTATGCAGATAAGTCATCGACGTGACTTAGAGTTTTCAAGTTGGAGGATCGTGTAATTTCTAAAAAGTTACCGCCATTCAGAGGATTAAACGTTTTGGGATCAAGGGCAAGCTCAGTCCTCGATTCATCGGTCCGTTTGAGATTTTGGAACGTATTGGAGAAGTTTCGTATCGTCTGGCGCTTCCTCCGTAGTTATCGCACGTTCACGATGTCTTTCATGTATCTCTTTTGAGGGGATACCATTATCATCCATTGCATGTCGCATCTTATCCTTTTGATCAGATTCAGCCTGATATGTCTTTGTCCGAGGACCTGAATCCATTCTGGATCTCAAGAGAGAGCATTGAAAGCCCACAAAATTATTCCTTTTGTGACGATTCTTTGGAGAATCATCCAGAGCGTGAGGCTAACCTGGGAGACCGAAGAGTCTAATGCGAGCTAGTTATCCCATTTGTCTTTGATCTAGTTCGTATGTTTCGTTCGTTCTCATTTCGTTTTCATTCCGGTTCATTTCAATTTTCGAGGACGAAATTTTTTTTTAGAGGGGAAGAAGTTGTAAAACCTAAAAATCTCAACAAGTGTAAAATTACCAAAATACCCCTAAGGCAAGAAAATTTCATAAAAGCATGCATAAATTTCATTTTAATTATAGAAATTATAAAAATGCAACATATGACAATTATGAAATTTTTGTAAGATTAAAATACTTTATATTATGTAAGAAAAATAATTAATATTTGTATATATATATTTATTGCCGAAATAATATGTATTTAATTATACATTACAATTAATATAAAATTAAGTTAAATAAATATGGATAAATACCAAAATAATTTTGCAAGTTTTAAAATCAGATATATCTCTTTTGAAAGCCCAAAAAACTCGGCCAAATCCCATGGTATATTTTTTTTATTCATTTTCATTTGTAAATTCTCTAAAACAATTAAAACCAAAACCCTAATAAATCAAAAGAGGCGGCATAAAAATTCTACAAGGCTTGCACGATTTTTATAAGGTGATTTTAAGGTCAAGGATTGTGGGAAAAATAGTGGGAAGATTGTATAAGGCTTTGTTCGATTTTGGTATTGGTTTTGGGTTCGATTAAGCAACCGAATTCTATAAATTCATTAAATCATCAAGAATCATTAAAGGTATTTTTTTATCTCAATTTTCATCATATTAATTCGTTCTATGCATGAGAAAAATATCATGTATGTTATTTTGATTTTATAAATTAAAACATGTTCGCACAACCCGAAATTTTAGCTAATCATAAATCGCACAAATGATATTTTTAAAATTGATTTTATATTTTTCTAGGATTTTTTATATCATATAGGACTCAGATCAATTGTTGGAAAAATTTATAAAAGATTCGAAATAATTATTTGGGATTTAACTTGTTTGCCGATTTCGAATAAAGGAAAAAGGAAAGAAAAATGATAAAATAAATTAGGGTTAGGGGTTTTTCTATTTTTTCCAGGTTCAATTAATGCTAATGAGTGGGTAATAATTATGTTTGTGATTGGGAAAAATTTAATTAGGGTTTTAGTGATTTATTTGTTATCCGATTTGCTATTTAAAAGTATAAGGACTTGTTTTGTAATTTCTGAAACTATGGGGTCTGTTTTAGACATGTTATTATATTTAATATATTCTGTATAAAATAAGTTGGGGGGTATAAAATGTCATTTTGATATTATTTTGGATTAAAATGGTTAATTACATATAATAAGTAATGATGGAGGAGTGAAGTATTCATCGAACATAGGTTGAAACAAGTGATCCCAATCATCTCTGTTTGGTGGAATACAAGGTTGTTGAGAAACAGTATTTGGAACGAGTCCTGAACTGGATGTTGCAAGAGTCATTGAATGAAGCCCGAGTCCTGAACTGAAGTGTTCAGAAGCCATAGCTGTTAGCTCATCGAATGTCACATGAATTGTTTCTATAATTTTTGGGGTTCTTTTGTTATAGATTCTGAACGCTTTCTTTGCGGGCGCGTAACCAACAAAAATAACAATGTCAGCTTTTGTATCTGAATTACCCAGGTCGTCATTGTCATTGGTAGGATAACAAAGTGCACCAAAGACATGAAAGAATGACAAATCCAGTTTCTTATCTTGCATAAGCTCGAATGGAGTTTTGTTGTATCGAAAGCGGATTAATGAACGATTTTGGGTGTAGCAGGCTGTATTGATTGCTTCGGCCCATAAAAATAATGGAGCTTTAGAAAATATTAACATTGTACGAGCAGCTTCTACAAGAGTTTGATTTCGCCTTTTGACAACGCCGTTCTGCTGAGGAATGCGGGCAACAGATGTTTGATTCGAGATGCCAACATTTTCATAAATTCACAAAGTGTCTTTCCATTATCTGTTTGAACGTTACGGACAGTGGCATTCAAATGAACTTGAATGTTTTTGATGCATTTGATGATGGCCTCAGGAGCTTCATCTTTTGTTTTCAAAAATCTGACCACACGTATTTTCCCATTAAAACTCGCCACACTCATCGGGCCACACAAATCCATATGCAAAAGATATAGTTTCTCTTTGTTAGTGTCTTTAGCTTTGGGTTGATTGGAGGATTTCTTGCTTTTTCCTAATGCACATGCTGAACACAGATGATCTTTCTGAAATTTAAGCCTTGGAATGCCTCGTGCAAGACTGTATTTAGCTAGCTTGTTAATAGTACCGAAGTTGGTATGAGATAAACAACGATGCCATAACCAGCTCTTAGTCTTTGACGCTTTAGATAGAAGACAGATTGGAGGTGTTTTAAGCATGTCATCAAGAGAAATTGTGTACAAATTTATGTCACGGGATCCGTGATAAGTGTAAAATACACATATCCGTTTGTACCTAAAAAAGACCCAATTAAACCCAAAACAGACCAAAAATGGCAAAAATATGCTTGTATTTGTGTTTTGTGTGTGCAGGTACGGATAAGTCAAAAATCACAAGAAAACAGTCAAAAGCAAGCAAACACGGACACGAGAATCAGAAGAGTTCAAAAAGAAGCCAAAGATCCAAAGCCTTAGCCAATTTTCATCTACAAGGGCCAATCTTGCAATTTCCGAAAGTTATTTATAACTTGAAAGAGAGAAAAGAAAGACAAGGGCCATTTGTGCAAACTTCCCAAAGTTCAACAGTTTTAACTGTCGAAAAAGGAGCGGGAACCCCTTTTACTATTCATCCGTCTTCTCCATTTCACCCCTATGGTAAAATAAGGGGCAAATCAAAATTAGAGGGTGCGTTGGTCAATTCAAGGAAGCGCAAGCACAAATGAAGGGTCAAATTAGTCTAATCAAGGGGATACTTATCCTAGCCCAAGCTCAAAGGCCACGTAATCAATGAAAGAAGCACAAATTGTGATGGGTTTTGTGCTAAACTCACTCACAAAACTAACACAATCGTCACATCAAAGAATGCCAGCCTGGCAATCCTCAGGTGTCCACAAAATGATCCAACGTCCCACAATATAGATCAAATGATTGAAGAAAATGATTGGCCAGGATTGAAAGTTTGGTGAGCAAGGCAGAGGGCCTAGAAGCTTCAGCTTGGCACTATATATAAGCCTCATTCTCACACACACAAGAGTCGTTCTGGAATCTAGTCTTTCTTTTTATCTAAGTTTTTAGTAATTTAGCTTAAATTCGTATTTCCATTAAATGTAATTTTCCTTTTTCAAGTATTGTAATCAGCTTCTTTAGTTAATGAAATTCAGTTTTTAGTGTTTTAAATCTCATTTTCTAAGCTCTCATTTTAAGTGGGTTTTTCCAAAAAAATTTTTTTTTAAAGGGGGGCTTTTCTCTTAATAAGCTAAAATTGTCTCAATAAGCTCATATTAAGCTCTTTCAGTCTATAAGCTGAAATAGAGCTGTTTGAATTCAGTATTAATCTTATCTAAACCTTAAATCAATTAAACCTATTATGGATCTTACTAAATTTGAGCTTTTGGAAGGGGATCTTACCTTGGAAGAGATCCCAAGGACTTTACTCTAGCTTATCCAATAAGCTAGAGAGCTTGTAGCTGCCTTTATTGGTTCCTTTTGTTTAGCTAAAGGATCAAGTGAGTTTCTCTTTTCATCCTTCTTTAATTTCAGCTTAAATTGTTTAGTTATAGCTTATATGTTTAATATTGCTTAATTGCTTATTCTTTTTGCTTATTAGTGTTTAAATGTCTCTTCTAGTACTTATTAGTTGTTTGTCTTCATCTGTTTGTGTTTAAGTAGTTATAGATCATTAGTTACTCATTTCTGTCATAAAAACTCATAAAATCCAAAAATATTAGTTTAAATAGTTTAGATCTTAGATTAAAGCTTATTCAGTTATTTAATCATGATTGATAAGTTTGTTTTAAGCTAGTTTTTATCTGGTATTTAGCATTTGTTCATTAGATTTCTCTTTAAAAAGCTTTCTCGAGCTGTCCATAGTCTTAAAAGTAGTGTTTGGTTTAGTGACTCTTGATTTTACACTAGCAAGTACTATCCTAAGTTAGTACTGCTGGAACCTTTGCATACCAGTTCTACTCCAAGATAGTACTGCTTTCACAAGTTAGTACTGTTAGCTTTAATTTCAGTAGTATTAAGTTTAGCTTTAGCTTATTAAGAATTTAGTTTTAGTTGTCATTTTCTAGCTTATTTCATTGCTTATTTTTGTCTTCAAAACCCAAGTTACTCTAGCAGTTCTTTCTCTTGAAAGAACTGCTGAATATTTACACTAGCAGTACTAACCTCAGTTAGTACTGCTGTGTTCTTAGCTTAATTTAGATAAGTAATTTTAAGATTTAGCTTATTAAATTCAGTAGGATTTAAGTTTTAATATATGTCTTTAATACGTTTAGTCTTAATTTGCAATTGCTAGCTTTATTTTAACCTAGTTAAATTAGGTCAAAGGCGTAAAAAAAAACATGAAAAAGCCAAAAACAGTACTTAGAAACTTTAGGATTTAAATTTGTTAATTCAGCTTTTAAATCTAAATTTTATAGCTTATTTAGATGAATAATAAGTAGTTTGATAAGTCCTTTAAGTTTCAGAGTCTAGTTTAGCTTATTAAGTTTTCTAGCTTATTTGGAGCTTGTGTTACTTTGCTTATTTCCTGAGTTTGCTTATTTCATGATCAATTTCAGTAGCATAAAAGTAGTTTAAGCTTTAGTTTCTTTTCATTTATAGATTAAGCATATCATAAGCTCTCTAGAACTTCTTTCCTTTTTCATTTTGATCTAGTTTTGAGTTTTCTATAGCTTAATTTCTAAAACCAAGGGATAAGCCCTCCTTTCTGTAACAGCTTAAAGACAAGCTCTTTGTGAGCTTATTTGTGAGTTTCAGCCCAAGTAACCTTTATTAATCTTGTTCCCCCTAGCTTCCTTTACAACTTTGCTTCTTTGAGTTTTTCATTTTAAGCTCTTTAAAATTTCGAATGCTTTTTGGACTTAGTGTGTTGTCGGGGATTAGATTCTTTGGGTTGAAGTGTAACTTTTCGATTTTAATTGTTTTTCAGTTAGTCCCTCCGTTAGTTTGTTAGTTACCCCATTAGTTTCTTAGGTTTTTGCACCATTAGTCCTTAGTTAAGTTTTTAATTAGTTTATTAAGTTTTAATTAGTAATTAGGGTTAAGTTTTAATTAGTTCAATTAAACTTTTATAAAAAGATTAAAATTAGGGCTTTTATTTTTAATAATTTTCGGCAATTTTTCTTTATCTAGTGAAACTTTAGTTTACATTTTTAGGGAATTTTAAAATTTGTCTACTTGTTTAATTGTCATTATTTGCTTCTTAATTTCGTAGTAATAGCTTATCCAAAATATCTTTGTTTCATTCAAATCAGGATCCGAACTTAAAACGTGGTTTCAATTTCGCTAGTCGTTGGGGAAACGACCCGGGTGATCATACTTACCCGGTCAAACTTACGTATATTATATATATTATATTATTTTTGTAAGTCTTAACTTTTTTACCTTGGTTAAAGGTGAATAGTTGGAATTTACCTAAGTAGTATTATTATTATATATTTTATAGGTAAGTAAAACTACGAATCAGTTTTTGGCGCCGCTGCCGGGGAACTAGTGTTTACGATTCCTACGTTTTGTGTTTGTTGATTTGGTTTGAAGATCCTTTCGTCTTCGAAAGTTTCATTCTTGTCTTTAAAAAAAAAATGAAAAAAAAAATCAAATGTATAAAAAGTAAAAAAAATATTTTCCTTTTCTTTTTAATATAAGTAAAAGATAAAAAAAAATAGAAAAATCAAAAACATAAAAAATTGTCCTTTAAAAAGAAATAAAATAAACAAAGTTGGTAATCGAACACCAACAAATAATATCTTCTATTGAGATATTATCATTTCAATTTCCGGTGAACTTGCAATTGTTCCCAAATCGTAATCAAAGATTTAACACTTGCCATTTGTGTCTCTACCAAGTACGGCTCACCTTGAAAAGAAATTTTCAAGAGCTACCGTGAAGTAGTTGATTATTTGGTTTAAGTCTCTTTCGTGTAACCGTTAAAATTCATTGTAAAAAAAAAAAATTTAGTGTAAAGTTTTGCTTTTTAATTGTTAGTTTTCCTTTTTATGCGCACTCGTTCGCAATCTCGAAGACGTCGACAACATCTTCCGGTTGAACCAATTGTTGAACAAAACGTTGTTCCAATGGCCGACAATCGAACAATGGCCCAAATGTTACAAGCACCCATCGAGGGATATGAAGATGCTATAGTTGTCCCACCAATCAATGCTAACAATTTCGAGCTCAAACAACCTTTAATCAATCTTGTGCAAAGTAATAATGTTTTAAGGGTAGACAAGGATCCTCAATATCACCTTCGATTTTTTAACAAGGTCACTTCAACGTTTGACATTCCAGAAGTTCCGAAACACTTCGGTAAGCTTTTGATTTTCCCATTTTCTCTAGTAGTGAAAAGCCCGAGATTGGTTAGACAAGGAACCTCCTAGATCAATTCTCACATGGGACGACCTTGTTTCAAAATTCATAAATCAATACTTCCCACCCTCAAAAACCACTTACTATCGGAATGAGATCATTACTTTTTATCAAAAACCAAACGAAGCCTTCAACGAAGCATGGGAACGTTTTAAAGGACTCCTTCGTCAATGTCCTCACCATGGCTTCTCGGAACTCCACCAACTCGATACTTTTTACAATTCTTTGAATTCAAACGATCAAGATGCCTTAGATTCTGCAGCAGGTGGCAATTTCTTAGACAAAATGCCTCAAGAAGGTTTAGCGATTATTGAAAGCAAGTCAAAAGTTCGTTATTCCCGAAGTCGTGCTAATGATTCAAGAGTGAGTACGGATGCTCCTCTTTCTAATTCTTCACCTTCTAATAATTCTTTCGATATGCAACAAATAGCCGCTTCTCTCGAGGATAAGATGAATATCAAGATGAACCAAATGATAAATCAAATGAAAGCTTTAGTTGTTACTCCTGCACCAGTCAAAGCAGTTGAGGAAGTTTGTGTCACTTGTGGATCGAATCATAATTTTAATCATTGTCCATTGACTCGAGGTGGAAACGATTTTCCCATTTTTCATGACAACATCCAACAATTTCAACAAACCGCAGCTGTTGGTAATTTTCTCCAAAGAAACCAACCTTCCAATTTGGCAAGTCAAATGAAACCACCGGGTTTCAACCAACCAAATGTCCAAACCAACCAAAACCGTTATCAAAGTACCAATTCTAATTTCAACCAAAACCGTGGAGGAAACTTTAATCAAAACCGTCAAAACCAAGTTTATCAAGCTCCACCATACCAAATACCAACCAATCAAGTTTTACCTTACCAACCTCCAACAAATAGTGTTTTGAAAACGGATTTTGAAAGCTACGTCAAAGCAAACGATGCGATATTGAAGAATGTGCATAATCAAAATCAAGGTTTGCAAAATCATATTGGCAATGTTAAGTTGGTTAACAAGCCTTTGCACCTAGTTTGATGAATTAGGAAATAGCAACAAACCTCAAGTTCAAGTGGGAGGCTTCTTTTCCAAGCATTACCATTCCAAACCCAAGAAACGAAGCCAAGCAATTACAACTCGTAGTGGTGTTTCTTCTCGATGGACCTCCAATTCACCGCGGTGGCGGAAATGGAAGTGAGTGGACAAAGGATACGGAAGCTACCAAGCACCGATGACATCCACCCTCCTCATTGATATAAGAACAACCAAAGATAAAGAACCAATCAAAGATCCTTCTTTCGTTGCCAACAAAACCAAACCTAATTTACCTTACCCATCGAGACTCAACAAACAAAAGATTCGTGAAAAGGATGATATCCTAGCTTCAAAGTTTATGGAAATCTTTCGTAATCTTCACTTTGAGCTAAGTTTCGGATGCTCTTATTCATATGCAAGTTTGCTTCAATATGTTCAAAAAGGATGCTAAACACAAAGAAAGTTGAGCGAATTACCAAACGCCGTTGAATGAAATTGTAGTGCGGTTGTCCTATAAAAAGCTTCCAGAAAAGCTAGGTGACCCGGTCAATTTTATATACGTGTGATATTTTTGAGTTGATAGTTACTTAGCCTTGCTGATTTAGGGTGCTAGTATCAATCTAATTGCCTTTTTCCATTTGGAAAAAGCTTCAACTCTCAGGCCTAACCGAAACAAGAATGGTATTAGAATTAGCCGACCGTACAATTTCCAAACCAACCGGTGTAGCAGAAAATGTTTTTGTCAAAGTAGGGAAGTTTTACTTTCCCGCCGATTTCGTTGTTCTAGATTTTATAGCCGATCCTCGAGTACCGTTGATACTCGGGCGACCCTTTCTTAGAACGGCTCATGCTTTAATCGATGTTTACGAAGGAGAGATTACTCTTAGGAATGATGATCAATCGTTAACCCTTAAATGTGGTGATGCACCTTCCATTTCATACAACAATCTCGAATCATTGAAGAAAGTTGATCTAATCGATGTCACTTGTGAAGAGTACTCACAAGAAGTACTTGGATTTTCTGATTCCGTTGCTTACAACAATCCTTCTCCGCACTTCGATCCGATTGTTTCTACTTCATCTCCAACACTCACTCCTTTTGATGAAAGCGATTTTCTACTCTTTGAAGAAGCCGATGCTTTCATAGCAATCGATGATGAACCAGTTTCACCAGTTTTCAATGCTACATACTACGATCCCGAGGGTGACATTCTCATTCTCGAGGCACTTCTCAACAATGATCCATTACCTTCACCAGACCAAGGAGATTATTACCCCGGAATTCAAAAAGATCTTAAGGTTGTTGAACCAAAAGAATCTTCACATGAACCAAAAGATGAAATTCCCGAAGTCGAACTTAAAGAGTTACCTCCGCATCTCGAGTATGCATTCTTAGAGGAAAATAACAAGCTTCCAGTCATAATTTCAAAAGATTTGAGCCAAGAAGAAAAGACCTCACTCATTCATGTTTTGAAAAACCGAAAACAAGCAATTGCTTGGAAACTTTCTGATATCCGAGGCATAGATCCAGAATTTTGCTCACACAAAATCCTTTTAGAAGATGATTACCAACCTTCAGTCCAACATCAAAGGAGGGTTAACCCTAAAATCCACGACGTCATCAAGAAAGAAGTAGAAAAACTTCTTGACGCGGGATTGATTTATCCAATCTCGGATAGTCCATGGGTTAGTCCAGTCCATTGTGTTCCTAAAAAAGGTGGTATGACCGTTGTCACAAATGAAGAAAATGAACTGGTGCCTACAAGATTAGTCACGGGATGGAGAGTTTGCATCGGATTACGATAGTTAAAGAAGCAATTGTAAAGACCATTTTCCGTTACCTGTCATGGACCAAGATGTTAGTACGATTAGCCGGCAACGAGTTTTATTGGATTCGTAGATGGTTTTTCAGCGGTATTTCAAATCCATATTGATCCTAATAGATCACGGAAAAAAACTACTTTCAAGTGCCCATACGGAACTTTCGCGTACCGTCGTATGCCATTCGGTTTGTGCAATGCTCCTGGAACTTTCAAACGTTGTTTGGATGGCATTTTTCACGATATGATAGAGGAAAACAAATGGAAGTTTTTATGGCGATTTTTAGTTTTTGGAGATTTCTTTTTCTCGTGTTCTTGCCAATTTAGATAAAAAAGCTCAAAGGTGTGAAGACACCAAATTAGCACTAAATTGGGAAAAGAGCCATTTCATGGTTAAAGAAGGCATTGTTTTAGGACATAAGATCTCTAGAAAAGGAATTGAAGTCGATAAGGCCAAAGTTGATGTAATTTCTAAGCTTCCTCATCCAACAACCGTCAAAGGAATTCGAAGTTTTCTCGGGCATGCTGGATTCTATCGAAGATTTATAAAAGACTTTTCCAAAATCTCTCAACCCATGACCCATCTCTTAGAGAAGAACACTCCTTTCATTTTTTCGGAAGATTGCATTCTAGCTTTTCAAACATTGAAAAAGAAGTTGACCGAAGCTCCAATTCTCATTGCTCCAAATTGGGACCAACCTTTTGAAATCATGTGCGATGCAAGTGATTATGCAATAGGTGCGGTCCTAGGGCAAAGAATTGAGAAGCATTTCCGACCAATTCATTACGCTAGCAAGACGATGAATGAAGCAGAAACGAACTACACAACAACCGAAAAAGAGATGCTTGTAGTGGTTTATGCTTTCGAGAAGTTTAGATCATATTTAATCATGAACAAGAGTGTTGTTTACACGGACCACTCCGCTTTGAAATACCTCTTCAACAAGAAAGACGCCAAAGCAAGATTGCTTCGATGGGTCTTACTTCTTCAGGAATTTGATTTTAAGGTTATCGATACTAAGGGAGCTGAAAACTATGCAGCTGACCACCTCTCTCGTCTTGAAAACCCTTACGAAAATACTTTTGATCCAAAAGAGATTACCGAGACTTTTCCTTTAGAGACTTTAAGTGTATTAACTTCCAAAGACCAAAGTACCCCGTGGTTTGCCGACTTTGCTAACTACCACGCGGGGAAATTCATTAAAAAAGGAATGACAACTCAAGAGAAAAACAAGTTCTTTAAAGATGTAAAACATTATTTTTGGGATGACCCTTTTCTTTTTAAGACTTGTGCGGTCTAATTAAAAATTTTTTTCTTTTTTTTTCGGAAGGTGTGTAGATGCAAGAGCTCTTCGAATTCTCAAAGCTTGTCATAGTGGACCCACCGGGGGACACTACGGAGCCAACTTTACCGCCAAGAAGATTTTTGATGCCGGTTTCTTTTGGCCCACCATTTATAAGGATGCCTACGAATTGTCAATAAAACTTGTGATGCTTGTCAAAAACAAGGCAACATCTCTCAACGTGATGAGATGCCTCAAAATGCAATCCAAGTTTGTGAGATTTTCGATTTATGGGGAATTGATTTTATGGGACCTTTTCCGTCATCTAGGGGTATAAAATATATTCTTGTAGCAGTTGATTATCTTTCCAAGTGGGTCGAAGCGAAAGCGCTCCCTACCAACGATGCTAGGGTAGTTGTTAAGTTCTTAAAATCCCTTTTCTCCCGATTCGGTGCTCCGAGAGCAATCATAAGCGATCGTGGGACCTATTTTTGTAACGACAAATTTGATAAAGTTATGTCTAAATATGGTGTCACCCATCGTCTTTCGACTCCTTACCATCCTCAAATGAGTGGTCAAGTTGAAGTCACGAATCGAGGTCTCAAAAGAATTTTAGAGAGGACGGTAGGAGAAAACCGTGCCTCATGGTCCGACAAACTAGATGATGCATTATGGGCTTTTAGAACCGCTTACAAGACTCCTATTGGATGTACTCCATACAAGTTAGTCTATGGAAAAGCGTGTCACTTACCAGTTGAGCTAGAACACAAAGCATATTGGGCTCTCAAGCATGCCAACTTCGATTTAAAGACCGCGGGCGATCATCGAAAGCTTCAGCTCAATGAACTCAGCGAACTTCGTGATCAAGCTTACGAGAACTCGTTAATCTACAAGGAGAAGACAAAGAAGCTACACGATTCCAAGATAAAGAACCGAATCTTCAATGTTGGTGATCAAGTCCTTCTCTTCAACTCCCGATTAAAGATTTTCTCCGGAAAGCTCAAGTCCCGTTGGTCCGGACCTTTCACAATCACCGAAGTTTATCCTTATGGCACTGCCAAGTTGTCTCATGCCGATGGTTCTAATTTCATAGGTCAACTGCCACCGTCTTAGGCACTACTATGGAGGGATGCAACACCATTATTTATCCGGCTCCTAGACTTTCCCTAAAGACAACTAAATTCAGGGATCGAGTCAAGCTTGCGACTCGGTGACTAAAAACAAGCCGCTTCGTGGGAGTTCACCCCATGCTTATCATCTCTATTTTCTTTCTATTTTCTATTATCTAATGTGTTGTGAGAGGCTTGTTCTCTCTCCGATTTCTCGATGTTTGTTGCTTGTTTGTTGTGATTTTTGCAGGATTCTTCCAACAAATTCTTTGAAGCCTCTCGTGTCCGGTGTTGTTTCCCGTTCTACTCGAGCTTCTCATCCTTTGTGTGAATTTAGTTTGGGGAGGTCCATATCCTTTCATCATAATCGATTAACGTTTATCTTTGCATACTTTATAAACGGCTTAGATTTTCGTAGAAACCCGACTTTAAACATTGAGGACAATGTTTCGTTTTAGTTTGGGGAGGGAATCTATCGATTTGATGTTGCTCGCTTATTGTTTTGTTCTCACGTACCCGTTTTCCCACAAAAATAGCAAAAATTTTAAAATTTTAAAATTTTAGTTATCATATTATATTAAAAAAAAATGTTAAGACAAAAATGTAGGTTTTCCGTTGGTAAGAATAAGAAGTAATTTTTGACCCGATCGTACGTATAGAGTTCTAGCTTTCTTCCTTAACAATTAATGATGATAGTTTGTGCTAGTCTCATGTAGACTTTAAACATGCTAGACTTGAAATCATTAGTAAATGAAAACTTGTGCTAATCTCAAGTAGATTTTAAATATGCCAAGTTGGATTTTATATAGGCTAAGTATTTGCAAATATCTTTTGTGAAGAATAAGAGATGATAGTGTTGTTTACGAATTAGGATGCTAAACAAAGTTTATTTGGAAAACTTAAAGGCTTATAAGAATAACTTGTGATTTTTCTTCCCCGAAGCTCTTAAAATGATTAATTATACGTGTTCTCTTTAATTTTTGCAAATTAGAGTTTTACTCTTAAAAGTCTAATCAACATATTTAGAGAAAAAGCTTTATCGATGATGAGTCAAACATCGTTGGTAAATAAGAATTTTAGTTCGAGTTTATACTTTGGTTTTCTGAATAGGAAAATTTTCCTATAATGAAAAAATAAATAAATAAATAAATAAAAAAATAAAAATAAAATCAATGTAGTGAATATAAAGGATGCAAGTTATAAATTCTTAAGTGTTAATAAATTAATATTCAAACTCCATCGACAATAATGATAATGGCATTTTGGCGGTTCGCTCCCGATGTGATATCGAAAGAAAGGATGGTGGATGTATATTTAGGGTTTGTATATCTAATAAGTAAACGAGATCTTGTCAGAGGAGAGGCCGGATGTGTAGTCGAAAAAAAGTGATACCATCTTCCTAGCCTAATAAATTGTGAATAGTAAAGTTGCAAAGTAGAATTATATAGTAAAAGTTCATTTTCTAAAACCAATGTATCTTTTTGAGCTAATGTTTGCAAAAGTTACAAAGTTTTTCATCGGAAGTTTATGCATTACGGTTAGTATAAAAAATCTCGGATGGGGTGTCAAAAGCTCTTAGCACTTACCCGATTGACGGTGGACCTAGAGAAGAAAGTCATTCATGAGACAAGAGACCAACGATGTCTTAGTTGAGGAGGTTTTGTTTTGAGTTGTGATTCTTCTAAGTGATTAACATATTAGCCCAAAAAGGCCCATATGTAAAGCTTGGTCGGATTTCAACTATCTAATATGTGGATTTAACGGTTTAAATTAATTTGAACACACACGCCTAAATATATGATTTATGCCGGGAAGAGGAATTCACAAGTTGTAATTATAAGTAGTCTTAGCATCTTAGTTCGTATTTAGCTGTGATCTTATTTTTAAGCTTAGCATGGGAAAAGTGAAAAATCGGGAATGATGAAGTTATCTTTTAGACACTTAATTGTGCTTTTTATTCTATGATCCTAAAAGTTACCAATGTGGTAATGAAAACATTACATTATGTCAACACACAAATAAGTTGTAGTTAGATAGTTAATTATCAAGAAAAATCATAAAAAGAGAAAAAATCTTTGAAAAAAGGAAGTCGGGTGTTTTATAACTTGTGATCTCTTAATTCTCTCAACAAAAATCTTTGCTACTTTTCAAAGGTTTAGTTTGGGAATTTCTCGAGATATTTGGTTATAAGGCATGTGATATTGCGTGAGGACACACAATCGTTTAGTTTGGGGAATTTTGATAAGTGTAAAATACACATATCCGTTTGTACCTAAAAAAGACCCAATTAAACCCAAAACAGACCAAAAATGGCAAAAATATGCTTGTATTTGTGTTTTGTGTGTGCAGGTACGGATAAGTCAAAAATCACAAGAAAACAGTCAAAAGCAAGCAAACACGGACACGAGAATCAGAAGAGTTCAAAAAGAAGCCAAAGATCCAAAGCCTTAGCCAATTTTCATCTACAAGGGCCAATCTTGCAATTTCCGAAAGTTATTTATAACTTGAAAGAGAGAAAAGAAAGACAAGGGCCATTTGTGCAAACTTCCCAAAGTTCAACAGTTTTAACTGTCGAAAAAGGAGCGGGAACCCCTTTTACTATTCATCCGTCTTCTCCATTTCACCCCTATGGTAAAATAAGGGGCAAATCAAAATTAGAGGGTGCGTTGGTCAATTCAGTAAGAGCAATAGCACAAATGAAGGAGTCAAATTAGTCTAATCAAGGATACTTGCTCAAGGCAGCGTAATCAATGAAAGAGCCCAAATTGTGATGGGTTTTGTGCTAAAAATCACTCACAAAACTAACACATCGGTCAAATCTAGATGCCAGCTGGCATCTTCAGGTGTCCACAAAATGATCCAACTGTCCCATATATAGATCAATATGATTGTAGAAAAGTGGGATGCAGGATGAATTGGGTGGTGAGAAGGCAGAGGGCCTAGAAGCTTCAGCTGAGCACTATATATAAGCCTCATTCTCACACACACAAGTAGTCGTTCTTTAATCTAGTTTTTCCTTTTTATCAAGTTTTTAGTAATTTAGCTTAAATTCGTATTTCCATTAAATGTAATTTTCCTTTTTCAAGTATTGTAATCAGCTTCTTTAGTTAATGAAATTCAGTTTTTAGTGTTTTAAATCTCATTTTCTAAGCTCTCATTTTAAGTCATAAGCTCTCTTAATAAGCTAAAATTGTCTCAATAAGCTCATATTAAGCCTTCAATCGTATAAGCTGAAATAGAGTGTTGAATTCAGTATTAATCTTATCTAAACCTTAATTCAATTTAAACCTAATATGGATCTTACTATATTTGAGATTTTGAAGGGGATTCTTACTTGGAAGAGATGTCCACAGGACTTTACTCTAGCTTATCCAATAAGCTAGAGAGCTTGTAGCTGCCTTTATTGGTTCCTTTTGTTTAGCTAAAGGATCAAGTGAGTTTCTCTTTTCATCCTTCTTTAATTTCAGCTTAAATTGTTTAGTTATAGCTTATATGTTTAATATTGCTTAATTGCTTATTCTTTTTGCTTATTAGTGTTTAAATGTCTCTTCTAGTACTTATTAGTTGTTTGTCTTCATCTGTTTGTGTTTAAGTAGTTATAGATCATTAGTTACTCATTTCTGTCATAAAAACTCATAAAATCCAAAAATATTAGTTTAAATAGTTTAGATCTTAGATTAAAGCTTATTCAGTTATTTAATCATGATTGATAAGTTTGTTTTAAGCTAGTTTTTATCTGGTATTTAGTTTTTGTTCATTAGATTTTTCTTTAAAAGCCTTTCTCAAGCCTGTCATAGTCTTAAAGTAGTGTTTGGTTTAGTGCACTCTTGATTTTACACTAGCAGTACTAACCTAAGTTAGTACTGCTGAACCTTTGCACTACCAGTACTAACCTCCAAGATAGTACTGCTTTCACAAGTTAGTACTGTTAGCTTTAATTTCAGTAGTATTAAGTTTAGCTTTAGCTTATTAAGAATTTAGTTTTAGTTGTCATTTTCTAGCTTATTTCATTGCTTATTTTTGTCTTCAAAAACCAAGTTACTCTAGCAGTTCTTTCTCTTGAAAGAACTGCTGAATATTTACACTAGCAGTACTAACCTCAGTTTGTCATGCTATGTTTTAGGGTTAATTTAGATAAGTAATTTTAAGATTTAGCTTATTAAATTCAGTAGGATTTAAGTTTTAATATAGCTTAATACGGTTTAAGTCTTAATTTGCAATTGCTAGCTTATTTACCTAGTTAAATTTAGCTGTCAAAAGTCGTAAAAAAACCTGAAAAAGCCAAAAACAGTACTTAGAAACTTTAGGATTTAAATTTGTTAATTCAGCTTTTAAATCTAAATTTTATAGCTTATTTAGATGAATAATAAGTAGTTTGATAAGTCCTTTAAGTTTCAGAGTCTAGTTTAGCTTATTAAGTTTTCTAGCTTATTTGGAGCTTGTGTTACTTTGCTTATTTCCTGAGTTTGCTTATTTCATGATCAATTTCAGTAGCATAAAAGTAGTTTAAGCTTTAGTTTCTTTTCATTTATAGATTAAGCATATCATAAGCTCTCTAGAACTTCTTTCCTTTTTCATTTTGATCTAGTTTTGAGTTTTCTATAGCTTAATTTCTAAAACCAAGGGATAAGCCCTCCTTTCTGTAACAGCTTAAAGACAAGCTCTTTGTGAGCTTATTTGTGAGTTTCAGCCCAAGTAACCTTTATTAATCTTGTTCCCCCTAGCTTCCTTTACAACTTTGCTTCTTTGAGTTTTTCATTTTAAGCTCTTTAAAATTTCGAATGCTTTTTGGACTTAGTGTGTTTCAACTGAGTGGGAAGTGGTTTTTTTAGGAGGCACTATGTTAGCTGAAGTGATCCTAGTTAAAGGGCATGAATTACCAACTATAGTGAAAGTTATGCATGTTGGTTTCCACTTAAGTCCTACTTCAGTGAATACATGACCCGTAGGTTTCTAAATATATTGTTTTTTATGTTTCTTAGCAGATTTAGCACGGCTATTCACATTTTCCACAAAATCAAGAAGAGACATATCATGAACGCTATCAACCATGAACTTATTTGAGAGTTTGATTTGATTGTTCTTCTTATTCAGAGTTTCTCACATGCTCTGATACCACTTGTGAGTCCCTAACGAATAGATCTCTACAGCCTATTAAGGATGATAGCTAAGACGTATAAATACAATTGACTATATAGAACATGATTATGAATACTATTGTGATGCGGATCTCAAAATCAATAGTACTAAGAAAAAACAATGTAAAACTGAATAAAAAACCTTTTTATACTGCTTAGATTGATAAAGATTACTAACTAATAGTATATGATTTTGCTGTGTAAATATTTTGAGGTCGTATTTCTAACTATGCCAATAGGAATCCTTTTATTAGACTTAGGTATAAACCTAACTGACTTACCAAATCACCATACATAATCTTTTTAAAAATATCTCACCACATATCTCATAAACGGTTACTTTCTATTTTATATTACAGTACTAAATATTTGAGCAGTACTTTACATTTTGTACTGTCGGTACTAACTTATAGCTATCAGTACTAACTATTTCGTATGTCGTACTAGTTAGGAAACATAAATCACTAACAATCCTCCCTTAAACATGAATGTTGAACTCTTTTAACTTCATGTTTCTTTAATTTCTTCAACACACAGAGGATGTATCCAAACACTCATACCATTTCTTGATCTTTAAACTCTATCCTTCTTTAGCAGCAACCTTGTCTTTTCAGCAACACAGCAACATCTTTTCAGCAACAATCCAACTAAGTTGGCTTTATAGTTTTTGGCAAACTACCAGCCATTAACGGATTTGATGTTCCTTTACCAGTAGCCGTTTGCTCGGGCGATTAGTTAACTCTTCATTTAAAACATGGTTGAGTTAATTACCATACATTATTTGGTAACTGTCTACTTCACGGAATTGCATTTGGTCTTTACCAAATCCGTTTGCTTTTGGATAGCCAATGTTTCATTTGCCTAAACAACGGTGCATTGATAAACCATTTAGTTTTTAGCATACTATCTGCTATTCAAAGATTTATTAGTCTTTACATGAACTGTTTGATCATGGACTAGCCAACTCTTACCATGTGCAGGGTGAGTGAGAACCCTCAATTTGGTAAAATTGTCAACCATAAACGGATTTGAGAAGTCTTTACCACAAGCCGTTTGCTTATGGACTAGCCAGTTCTTATGCCTGTTAAGCATGGTGAACTAATGACCATTTGTTGTGTGGTGTTAGCCAACACTCACAAACCTTCTCATCCCATCATCTTGATCTTTAGTTTCTACTCTGCAAGTATTACTTGATAACCTTGATAAACTCAATGCCATAGTAATGTTTCTTCAGACTCTAAACTTCAATTTCAGCATTTTGCATCAGAATTTCCTTACTCAAGGATACTCTCTTTTACAAGCCATGTGAATGATTAGAAATCCCTGTCTCAGTCACATAATGTATGTACCCTGAAGGAAACATGCAGCTTCCAACTCACAATGTTCCAATCATGATGTGCATTCCAAAAATCATTTTATCATCTGGATTGATATCATAACATCAGATCTACCCCAAGTACTCGTCAAAAACCTTTAGGTTCTCATCTGATAATCTGTCCATTTACCAGTGATACATACAAGCATTCAATTCGTCTCTATCAAATATGGACAATATCTCATTCAAAGTGCTAAAATATCTCTTTTGTCCTTGCTTCTGATCACTACATTTGATTATCTCTTCATGTGTTCCAGCTGATCAGTCTGTAGTTTAGTTCATGACATTCTATCTTACATCTTTGATAGGATTTTTTCTGTCAAGTATCTCAAATCCACTCTTTTTCTTCATCAGAGCTATGTTAAGCATCTTCAGCTCTCATTCTCTTTGTCCTATCATCTTCAAAAGTGTTTTGTATATATCTTATTTTCCTTGACTTATTCTTCTTCCTTGTACCAAGTTTTTTATTCTAGTACTTTTCTTCTCCTACTTTCCTTTGAACTTCTTCTTTACTTTATTCTTTAATCACCTTCACTATTTAGATAAATAAAACTCCTTCTCATTGCATCCTTTTGATAACCTTTTCTTTCAGCAGGGACCCAATTGAGATGAATCTTCATCAGACATCATATCTTCTCATACAAAGCTTGTACTTACTCAAACTTCTGGTTCTTTCAATTCAGCATGCTTGTAGTTCCTTCATGCTTTAAGTAGGTCATCATTCTTCGATTTCTGAGTTGATTTTGGTTGGTGGTTTATTTCCCTGATAGCTTCTAATCTTGTTGGCTAGAATCATCTTTGAGCAGCAAATTGTGTCATGAAGGATTTGCTTTTTCTTTCTATTGTAAATTGCTCTCTTTCTTGTTCTTGAAGCTTTTCAGCAAGAAGTCTATCTGCCTCAATCCTTGCCTTTATATCATCAAAGTTTCTTATAATAGCTTCATTGGCAGCTTTTTCTTCAGCTATTTTGTTTCTTTCCTCTTCTTGTTCCCACTCTTCTTGCATTTTCCTAGCCAACTCTTCATCACTTTCAAGCTGTTTAAACTTCTTCTCAGCTTGAGGAATACCATCAGATTCACTTTCAGATTCATCCTCCTCTTTAATCTTCTTCTTTCCTTTGTCTTTTGGATCAATCTTTGGAAGAGGCTTTAGAGTTAGAAGTGATCTTTTAGAGGTAGGTCTAGGTCTGTCAGCTTCTTCAACATCTTTCAACTCTACTCCTTTCTCCTTTTCTCTAGAAATAGCTTTGGCTTGACTCATGTTTAGAAGGACCTTAGCTATTGTTTCATCATCTCCAAAGACTGTAGAAGTATGTGTTTGAGTAGGTGTTTGAGTTTGTTGAGCAGCAATTTCTTCCTCAGTTTGATCTTCAGTACCTTTTCTTTGCCCATCAGTACTTTCAACTTTCTCTTCAGTACCTTCTCTTTGCTCTTCAGTACTTTCAATTTGCTCTTCAGTACCTTCAATATGTTCATCAGTACCTTCAACTTGTTCATCAGTACTAATTTTGGATCCGTCAGTACTAACTATTGGTCTGTCAGTACTAACTTTCTCCTTGTCGGTACTAACTACCTCCTTGTCGGTACTAAGTACATCTTCAGTACTAAGTCTAATCTCATCAATCTCCTTGTCTTCATCCACCATTTCTCTTGTCCTTCCCTCATCCTGAGCATTCTCTGTCTCCATATGATCAACTGAATCTTCAGGAATTGTATCAAACAGAGGATCTCTTTGAACTGATGATTCACCTTTAGCAACCTTCCTCCCTTGTTTGGATACAGACTCTTTGTGCACCCTAGGTTCTTGTGATGCCTCTTGCTTGGGAATCTTTGCTTCAATGAGACATTTTTCAGCCTTGCTCTATTATGTTTTGATGTCTGTTTTAGCTTGTTTCATTAGCTTTGTGATCTGAGCCTTCAAGGAGTTGTATTTTCCTTGGCTTGCTCTGGAAACCTGTGAACGTTGGAGAGACAAAGATCATAGACACTTTGGAGAGTCATGTCACCCTCATTCCCTGAAAGGGATTTATCACTGGATGAATGACCTCCAAGATTCTCACCAGAAGTTTCTGGAATAGAATCAGGAATAACAGGAGTGGGTGAAGGTCTTGGGGATAGGTCAGTCTGTTGCTCAATAGGTACCTCACTAGTTTGAGCAGGAGAAGAATCAGTTTGTGGCTCATTAGGTCTCACTAGTGGAGTAGGAGAGGGTGTTGGGTGTGCTCTAGTTGGTCTATGTGAAGAAGCACCTCTCTGAGTTGGTTGGACCAACTAGTAGCAAACAAAAGGTGACTTTCCCTGAGAAAATGCTTACCCTTCTTAACCATAAAAGAAAAAACTTTACTAGTTAAAGTATTTACAGGAAAGTGATCTAAAGGTACAAACACATTAGCTAGTTGTTTATCTAAAAAGATAGAAATAAAACGTGGGTACATTACAAACTTTTTCTTAGCATCTAGATGTCTAAGCATACCATCAAAAATTAATTTAGAGAAATTATACTTTTGATTAGATGTTAAGCAGATGACAGCAGTGGCAATGTTAGTAGGAATTTGATCCCAAGAGGTGCTTTTTGAACTAAGACAATGATTAATTGTATGAAATAAAAACCTCTATTGGGGTGAAAACAAAGCTTTATTAAATGTTAAACACCAGTCTAAATACCCTCATATCCCATTAGCCTGTATAGCATACACAATATAGCCTGATTAGGTATAGAGTCTATTCCATAAGCTTCATCAAAAGAAGATCGCTTCTTATTGATGCCTCAGTTATAGACCACAGACTTGCAGCTACTTTTTTTTTTTGGGCCAACTAATGTGCCTACATTGTTGATTGTTTAGGACTTTAGCAGACGTACAAAATCTAGTTCAACAAATGTAGTTAGTTACAACAGGACTTACAGTGAGAGCATGATGAATTGAACTTCGCTTAAGAAAATCAATGATGTCGTGAAACTCTGCATTCCCTTCAGTCTTTTCCAAATATGCGACCATGTTGTGCTTCAGACATGAATCTAGAACAGCCATTGTACTTGAAAGAGAGATCATCGTGAAGAGAGATATTAGGGCTTGTAAATGTGAATGTAGTTTAGAGAGATTGCGTGAGGAACTATGCAATTGAGCTGGGTTGCTATTAGGTTTTTGGAGTACTATTTTCAGGAAACATTTCAATTTAAAACTTTGTTACCTGGCTGGTATTTTTCTTCAACGTCTCTAAAGCGGTACAAACTTTGCCCAGCGGTACTAACTTTGCACTGGCAGTACTAACTTTGTCCAACCAAAGAATGAACAATGGAAGTATTAGAAGTGCTTCAGTACCATCATCAACTCTTCTCAATGACCCTCTAAATGCTATAAAACTACTGGAAAAGCATCACCTATGGTTAACTTGTTTCTTCATACAAACTATACAAATCAGCATATTGCCTCCCTTTAACCAATGCAACTTATGTATTTATCATCCCAATTGTAACAACCAAGAACTGAAACCGGCTAACATCAAATGCCTTGGTGAGTAAATCAGCTACATTGTCACCAGTGTAGATTTTAAGCACCTAAATGAGTTTCTTTTCATAAGCATCTCTTATGAAATGGTGCCTAATAGCAATGTGCTTTGTTTTGGAATGATATACTAGATTCTTTACAATGCAAATGGTGCTTTCATTATCAATGTAGATCTTTATGTTCATGAAGTTGAACATAGTCTACATTGATTTTGAAAATCACAAAAATTGCCAGCAGCAGCTTGGCTGGCAGAATTACTTGCTTCTTTAGTAGAAGTGAGCCACACTGGTTTGCTTTTTGCTTTTGCAGTAATGAGTCTGCCTACAAGAAATTGACAACCTCCTATTGTGGATTTCGGGTCACCAAGAATTTGCTCCGCATAGTCACTATCTGAGTAGGATCCAGGTCAAATGAATTGGACACTCTAGGATACCAAAGACCCAGTTTGGGTTTGCCCTTTAGGTACCTAAAAATTCTCTTGACAGCACTTAGATGGGAAGACTTTGGAGTGACTAAACTAGAACAAGCACAAACTGCAAAAAATAATGTCAGGGCCTTAGAAGCAGTCAAGTACATTAAAGAGCCAATCATGGATCTATAGAGATGAACATCCACATCACTAGCTTCCTCATCCTTGACTAAAGGCTTCTGGGTCTCAATTGGTGTACTAGCAGTCTTAAACATTCGCAAAGTCAAACTTCATTTCAGGATTTCTGCAACCAACTTTATACTGACTATTAAAGATACCATCTTCCTTCTGTTTGACTTGTATCCAAGAAAGAAGTGAAGCTCTCTAATTGAAATATCTGAAAATCTACTCTGTCAATAATGCCTTAAATCTCAACACCAACATTTCTTTATTGACCAAGAGGATATCAATCCACATAGACTTGGAACTAGTATGATTATCATGTTTTGTCTTATTTAGGAAGTGAGTTTTGTTAATGGTACTTTCTGTAGCCTTCTGCAACAGAAAGTAGATAATGTAAAATACCAGGCTCTGGAGTTGATGAACCCTAGTGAGCTTTACAACTTGTATACTTTCTGAGGATATTTGGGATCTAGAAAACCTGGTGGTTGAGACACATATACCTCTTCATCAATTTTCCCATAAAGGAAGGCACTTTTCACATCCATTTGATAGACTATAAAGCCCATATATGAGGCAAAGGCTAAAAAGATCCTAATGGCTTCAAGTCTTGCCACAGGAGCAAAAACCTCATCATAGTCTATCCCTTCCTCTTGCCTATGTCCCTGAGCAACTAACCTTGCTTTGTTTCTGACAACAACTCCTCTTTCATCCTTCTTATTTCGATAAACCCACTTTGTACCGATAGCCTTCTTCCCATAAGGCAAATCTACTAAGACCCAAACTTTCTGTATCTCAAACTGCAACAATTCTTCTTGCATAGCATCAACCCAGCTTTCATCTTCAAGAGCTTCTGAAATCTTCTTGGGTTCATGTTGAGACAGGAAACAAGCAAATAAACAGTGCTGGAAGTCCTTATGATTATTTCTCCTTTGCTTTTGAACATAGCTAACAAAAGCATGAGCTCCAGAACTTTTGTGAAGTTTGCTTCTTGTTTGAACTGCTGAGTTTGGATCTCCTAGAATAAGTGCTTTAGGATGAGTGGAGTGAATCCTTGATGTGGGAATAGGACTAACATTCACAACAGTTTCCAAGTTTGTGAAGTCAGCCACTGCACCCTCATCATCATAAGATGAAGTAGTGAAAATACCCTCAGTGGAATGTTGATAAATATCCTTAAGTGGAGGTATTTCTGAGTCATCTTCTTCAGGATTTGGTGGATCATAAAGAGATAGTCCCTTGAAGATGGGTTGTTACTGACTGTATCGCTAACAGTATTAACTAGGTTAGTACTGCTAGCTTTAGCTGGTGTGCTAACAGTACTAAAAATGTTAGTACTGCTAGGCTTAGCAGCTCCTTCTTGTATAACCAAGGTCTCAAACTTCTTCCTGAGAGATTCAGCTTCCTCATTAGCCTCCTTTTCTTGTCTCTTAAGTCTTTCAAGGTCATCCATAAAGACTTGTTCTTCCTCTCTTGGACCTTCTCTCTTATCATCTGTTGTTAATGCTGGAGTGATTGTTGAAGAATAAGAAGGCCATATTGGCAGTACAAAACAGTCTTGAGCAGAGTCATCTTCTTTGTCAGAATCCCCCACATCAATAATCTCTTCTGTACCTGCATTTTGGTTAGCTTCTTGTTGACCTGCATGTAGGTTAGCTTGATTCTCTGAACTAACAGGATGATAATTCATAGAATCAGTTAAATAATCAAGATCAAAAAGCCAAGTTGGTCCTTTTCCTGCAACATTTGGTTTGTTCTCTAAGAAGGTGATGTGCAGGTTTTCTTCAACTCTTTTGGTTTCTAAATTGTATACTCTAAAAGCCTTGCTTTGTAGAGAATACCCAACTAAAAACCCTTCATCTGATTTTCCAGCAAACTTGCCAAGGTGGTCAATGGTATTCAAGATGGTCACATGGCACCCAAAAGGTCTTATATAACTTATAATTGGTATCTTACCAGTTAAAAGTTCATAAGGTGTCTTATTATGAGGCTTGGTCACTAATACCCTATTTAGAACATAACAAGCAGTACTAACTGCTTCAGCCCAAAAAGTGTTAGGTAAAAATGAATCTGCAAGCATGGTCCTTGCAGCCTCAATAAGGGTCCTGTTCTTTCTCTCAGCAACTCCATTTTGTTGTGGAGTTCTGGCATTACTATATTCCCTCTTGATCCCTTTTAACCCACAGAATTCAATAACCTCCTTGTTCTTAAATTCTATTCCATTATCACTTCTAATGGTCTTAACCTTTTGATTCAATTGGTTCTTTATTTGTCTTATAAAATCCTTAAGGATTGCACTAGTTTCATCCTTAGTTTCTTAAGAAAAATACCCAACTAAACCTGTTAAAATCATCAGTGATTACAAGGCAATAGGTCTTATGATTCAAACTCCTTACAGATGTAGGTCCAAACAAATCCATATGAAGAAGTTGTAGAGTTTGGCTAATAGAGCTTACTGCTTTGGCCTTACAAGAGGCCTTGTGTTGCTTTCCTTTCTGACAAGCAACACAAGTGTGGTCATTTTGAAAAATCTTTGAAGGTAAACCTCTGACAAGGTTTCTCTTCACAAGTTTGTTAAGGTTTTTGAAATTAACATGACCCAACCTCCTATGCCATTTGTTAGATTCATCAGTTGTAGCCTTTGCAATTAAACAAGCCAATCCTCCTGAAGGAACAATGTTCTCTAAATTGAAAATTTTTGTCTAAGTACTGTTGTCTTTTTGCTGGTCTAACTCCATTCACAATGGGCTTAACAGTATTAACTTTCATGGCAGTACTTGTTAGTACTGTCTATCTGTTAACACTTTGCCTAGCAGTACTAAAAATTTTAGTACCGCTAGTTCTAGCAGTATTAACTGGAATTTTACCAGTTCTAGTTAGTACTACTGAAGGAACAAATTGGTTTTGCTTATTCACTCTTTGCACATTATTCCAACCATTGTTTAAGTCAGCTTTTCTTGCCATCCTTTTCTCATGGAAATCACAATCTCTAATTAAATGATTAAGGCTACCACATACAAAACATGCTCTTACAGCAAACCCATACCCCAAATCTTTCTTGTAAACTTTAGGTTTTTGACTATGTGTGAAATGACTCTTAACATTTTTCCTAGGAGTTTTTACTTGCTGGTTAGCAAAACTAGGTGTTTCTTGTTGTTTTGTTGGTATAGACACACACTGATTCGCGAATTAGCACACACTTATATAGCAACCCTAATACAGATCCCAACCGAATGCCCTTGACCAAGGCAAAAGGTCAAA
>BQNB010054051.1:3826-39709 GCA_026074375.1 Tanacetum coccineum | reverse complement strand
GATGGCTCGTGATACCACTATAGGTGACTATAGAAATAAATATCATATAAATAATATAAAACGCGGCGGATCAATCACCTATCAACGGATCCATATAGCCATATGATTAATCGAATAAATAAAAAGTAATAGTATACCTTTGTAGGTTGATTCGGTAGGATCAAACGGAGACAATCACCACAACACGATCTATACCCGAAACCAATTGATCAAACTAGATCACCTCTATATAGAAACACACTACAAGTCACCGTATACCTCGCAGATGCTAGTCTTAATAACCCATAACCCTCGAACAAGCCTTGATCTACACTAGATTCAAGGTAGAAGATCAAAAACCAAAACCATAGATGAGAAATGATTTGTGCCGTCACTTTTGAGAGAGGAGAGGGAGGTGAGAAATTTTTGGTAAATTGTTATTCGAATAAGATCTAAGATATCACTAAATAACTAGCTCTTATCTCCCCTTGATCCCTCTATGTGTGCGGCCCCTTATGGGCTTGAAATGGGCTTGTCCATTTATCTGTCTAGTCCGATAAACCAAGTACTAGCTTAGTATTAAGAAGCCTGATATTGATCCCGAGTTATGTAAGTTATGTATATACCTTAAATACAATAGACACGATATATTAAGTGGTACCTTTGTGTATATGTGTGTGACCCATAGGCTCTCATGTATCTAGCCGTATAATTATTTATTATGACACGAGCATACTCCAACACTTCTTTTATCGGTTTTTGACATGGCCACATCAAATAAAGGCACATCTGATACACAACATCTTCTGTTGTAAGTTACAAGTAGTCGTAGTTTGTACATGTTGTCTGTAAAATAAATTAACAAATTAATTTGTTTTTAAAATATATACCTCCTCTATGACTCCATGGTATATGTATATGTTAGTTACATCGGTGTATTTTGTGAACTAAAACTGTCCTATCTATATACATTTGATAAATAATTAAAATTTAGTCCATATATTATTTTTATTTAGTATTTCTATAATGGATTTAAGTTTTAGAATTTTGTCATATATTTGGGTGAAAGACTTCATGGCACATTTTTAAAATAATAGTGTTGAAAATTTTATGATATGAACTGAAGTAGATTTTGTAGTTGTTTATTAATTAAGGAACCCTCATAATCTATGAACTACTGAGTTGCATTTTATTTTCATTCGGATAATAGAGTTGATGGTGTGATATCTTTATAGGATATTCTCGAGTATCGTAGAGCAGGAGTTGTTAGTAGCATGGTGTACGGAGCAAATGCAAGGCTTAGAGACCCCGTGCATAGATGTGCATGCACATTTGTCACCTTCAAAAGCAAGTATGTGAGCTCTAAGCAGAATTAGCGAAAGCGAAAGCAAAATGAAAGATGATCAATCTGCAATGTCGACAATCCAATATTCCAACTTTGATACATATGCAAAGGGAGGTGATTTGCACTCCTTAAATTGATTGGCACACTCAAAAAGATGTGTGTCATGACTATTATACCCTTAATATTAACACACTATACCAAGTGGTGTGGGGATATAAATGTCAAAACAAACATAATTTGAGTGTGTCAATCAATTTAAAAAGTGTGTAAATCACCACTAATATGTAAATGGAACAACCACCACCAACCTCACATCCACCACAACAGCAAAGTGTTTATGAGTAAGACTTTCCTTTTTATTTGCAAATATTGTATTTATAATATTTATTATTATTTATTATTTATGTAAGTACTCATAATTCGTCAAGTATTATTATGAGAGTTAAGATCAACATAGACTTATTATTTGTCATAGATCCAATGAATCAATCTCAACCAACTATTTTTTCATCAAAAATAAAAAACCCACTTTTCACCTCTTTTTTAAAAATAAAATATCTTACAAACGGTAAATCGTCACACGACAAAAAATACACCATCGCGACGAGTATTTTTTTTATCTTTCAGTAGACGGGTGACACGATATACTTTCGAAGAACTTTTTTTCGATTTTTTTTTCAGTCACGAATTGCGAAAATCATATATGATTCGTATAACGAATCATATATGATTTGTGATTCTAACGAACTTTTTTTCAATTTTGTTTCAGTCACGAATTGCGAAAATCATATATGATTTCATAAAATCATATATGATTTCATAAAATCATATATGATTTGTGATTCCGACGAACTTTTTTTCAATTTTGTTTCAGTCACGAATTGCGAAAATCATATATGATTCGTATGACGAATCATATATGATTCGTATAACGAATCATATATGATTTCATAAAATCGTATATGATTTCATAAAATCGTATATGACTTCATAAAATCATAAAAAAAGGTTCGTCGAAAGTACATAGTGTCGCCCCTCTATAGAAAGATAATTTAATTCTCGTCGCGATGATATGTTTTGTTTTGCGTAACGATTAACAGTGTGTGAGATATTTAATTTTAAAAAAAGAGGTGAAAAGTGGGTTTTTTTATTTTTGATGAAAAAATGAGTAACTAGAATTGGTTCATTGAGTCTATGACAAATATTGTGTCTATATTGAACTTTTAGTTTTATTATGAAGCTAGTATGCCCATTAGGGCATGCTATGAAGCTAGTATCATACATGAGAGTCATCCCATAATAATAAGTTTGTCAAAAAAAATCCCAAAAGTTGACATAACTTTTATTGTGAGAGTTAGAGTTTTTTAAATGATGTTAAATCAAAACCACGATTAGTGAAAGATAAAAATCGAATTCAACTTATCCAAATCAAAACTTGAAATGTGAATGATTGAATCAATAAATATATATCTATTTATCTTGTTTTTTTTACGTCTATGAATATGTTTTTATAAAAAGTAGGAGTAGGCAACAAAAAGTTGTAAGCAGTAACAATTATCATTAGGTGTTTTATTTTTTAAATTGTTATTAGAGCAATTTTAGTTAAATTTTAGTGTGTAAAATAAAGTAAAAGAAGCATTGAATTTTAAATTTTGTTTTGGCAGCGTTACAAAGCATCGTTAGAATTTAATGCTTGTTTTAACCGCTTAGTGTCAAACAATCTTTGTTTATTATGAAAAGAGTAAATTAATAAACACTACTGGCTTTGTTCTAAAAAAAATCAAGAAGAAAGTGAAAGTAAAAGTAAAGAAAGTAGTAAAGAAATGAAAAGAAAGAGAAGTTATGTTTTAATTTATGTTTTTAAGTTACTAATGAAAATTAAAGAAAAAGAAAAGTTTTTGTTTTTAGTTAAAATAAATAAATAAATAAAACGCTAGCAAAAATATATTTGTGCCTTTATAATCCCTTTGAAGTGCTTATAGAAGGGATATTTTTGGTAATTTACATTCTCTCTTTTTTTTCTTCATTTCACCCCAAAATTAAGATGAAATACTTTTCACTCGTTTTTTTTCACTTTCTTTACTAAAAAGATTTTGAGAATTACCAAACGCCCCTTTAATCGCAGCATTAGAAGCAAATAGGGATGACACCCGTGGGTAATGGGTATGGGTTCATTAAACCCGTCACCTAAATTCGTGAATTTTTTCTCACCAGCCACCCACTCGTCACTCACCAATGAGTATAACTTTTTACCCATACCCATGCCCGTGGGTTTGTGAAATGGAACAAAAGCATAAAACCATGATATGTAAACTAATTATGAAACTAAGTAATAAGACATTGTATCAATTTTCTAAACACTAAGTTCACAAAATACTTAATGACATGTCTGAAACTAAAAAAATTCATCATCATTACACCAAATCACATACATGTACCGAGATATATCATGTATATATCTTTGAAAGTTTATTTCATATTCATCTTTTAGTCTTGTAACTCAAAAAAAAATTGTTAGTTTATTGTGTAGTCTAGAGATATTAATATACCAACAATCTCACAAATATTTAAGTAGTATAATAAATTTTATTTTAACACAAATGGGTTTAGGGTACACTCGTGGGTATTTAGGCGGGTACACTCGTGAGTTTCTTAAATGGGTACACCCATGATGGGTATGCATTACCCGTCACCCACCCGTCACCTACCGATGGGTACAAATTTTCACCCACAACCCACCCGCTGATGAAAAATAATGAGATTACCCGCCCATTTACGCATGGGTACCCATGGGTTATGGGTTTTTTCTCACCCGCTACCGTCCCTAAAAGCAAACATTCATAGAAGAAATAAAGTAAAAGAAGAGGAAGACTAATGAAAAATTGAGAAAAGAAAAGGGTCTATTTTATAGTTATACATGTGAAAACTGAAAAAGGGGTTTGACAAAGTGGCAAGTGATGCATAACTCCCCTTTTTTGGAGGGTTTCCCCACAATACGAGCCTTAAAGCATGCTTACTTTTTTCTTTTTCTTATGTATCCAAATCAGTGTTCAAAAAGTTTTGAAACAGAACTGAAGAAAGAATAGCGTTTTGCTTTTTCTTTCCTTTAATGAAGAGAATCTATTAAAACCAGCAAGGTGATACAAGAACAAAATTTTATGATAAATTTATACAAGGTGCTAGAAGAACATGAGACAACAAGGTGTTTGCTTAATTACGACGGTTTTACTATCATTGAGGAACTCAAAATGTCGTCTTTTTTTCATTTACTAGGTTAAAATAAAGAGACTAAATATCGTTGTTGTAATTTACCGTATATATTTATTGTTAGGATTTGCCTCGTTATGGTCTAGGTTAACAAATTGAGATTTATTTGGTAAGCTATGAAGTATTGATGTATCGACATATGATGAATATCCTTTCACAACAGAAAGAATTTCAATGTGCAAGTTTATTTGGTTGTTTAGTTTTCTTAATAAGTTCATACTTTACAAAGAAACAATAGTTTGATTAACTTGTGGATCAAGAACATAGTGACAAGAGAACAACAAGTTGGATCGCACCATTGACATCATCCACATAGAATTAAATGAGCACTGACTCGCATTTCTTTGGGCAACATCCTTCCCGGGCCTCGCTAAATTTCGCCTTAGTTTACTTTCTTGAAGTTTATAAAAGGAGCTTTAATAGAATTATGGCATGTTTGGTACTTTTTGATTAAGTGAAATTTTGGAGGGTTTAGTAGTAAGAAGAAAAACATAAAAAGACAAATAGATGCTGTTGGCTGAAAGTATGGCGGTACACAGAAATATAGGGTGGCGTGTGGCTTATCAATTACTATCACACTTTCCATATAAAAATTGCTGCATTTTTTGTCCTGTATTTCCTAAATTTAGCCAATCGTATTTATGACTGAAAGCATGGTCCATACATCAGCCAGTTACAATTTTATCACTTAACAACAACAAATTTTATTGCTGTCATAAAACAACCAACAAAGACTAGACCAATCGCATTTTACAAGGGACAGAAGGGAGGAGACAATGAAGTAAAACATATCACGAAACCTCAACTTAATTGGGATGTGTGTTTGTTTGTAAACAAAGGATTATTACTGCTCAAAAACTTTCATATTTCTTGTATATAAATCCTCATGTTGTTAGGCTTAATGTCACATCCCTTTCCTTTCTGGATCTTTCTAACAACAATTTCAATAACTCTGTCCCAAGGTGGTTATTCAGTCACTACAAAAAAAAGTCTATTTTACCACACTTTTTTATACTCTTTTAAATAGTGTGAAAAATATTTTCAGTTTATTAACACATATAAATGTGTACAAAAATAGTTACATAAATAAGTGTGAACAAATTTTAAAAAGTTAAAGGTTTTCACACTTATATTTGTTACAAATAAAAGTCTACACTTTAAAATGTGAAAAAATTCATAATTTGTCCCCATTTGTAACACCCAAATCCTCCACACTTCTCACATAAGAGGAAGTGTGGAGGATATGGGTGTTACAAATGGGGTCCACACTTGAAAGTGTGAACAAATTATGAATTTTTTCACACTTTTAAGTGTTGACTTTTATTTGCAACAAATGTAAGTGTGGAAACTATTTGTTTTTCAAAATTTATTCACATTTATTTATGTAACAAACTTTTACACAATTATAAATGTGAACAAACACATTATATTTTACACACTTTTTTAAAGTGTGTACAAAAAAGTGTGGTAAAATGACATATTTTTTGTAGTGAGTATAACTAGTTTGGTGGCCTGATAATTTCATTACTTTCTTTAGTTCACAAAAATTGTGGGTTCATATGTTTTAATCACATGCAGGGATATCCATAGATATTATACCCTACATGTCTAATAACATCTAATCGGGTAATCGGAATTTAACATAAACCAAACTATTATATGTGCAATGAGCTTGATTCTGAGTTACGATGTTTTCTCAATCGAAACCGGGAACTAATGACTCGCAAAAATTCTTTATGAAACTTGTCAAATGACAAAAGTGTGACTTCTAAAAAGTAACCTCCAGTCCTCCACACCTGACTAGCTTTACCCTTTGTGTCCCTTCTCCATCCTCAGAACCACCAACAACCACTACCACACGAGAACAATCACAATAGTCTCAACCATCAACGGCACATCATTATTTCTGCCAGTGCTAGATAAGCAGGTCCATATGTATACTTGAGCTAAAGAGTTCAATTCTTACCTTCGAGGATAAAGGGTTATGATAATGATATAGATGATTGTCTAGCTATGACATGTCATTAAAATCAACTTTTGTCAGACTAGTGTAGTTATATTCAAGCCTACTCACAAACATACCAACAGGGCAATCTCTCTTTTGAAACTAATTGCTCATTTTGCATCGAAATAACACGTATAAAACAAAATATACACAATGAAAAACACAAAAACACAAGGTCCGCATAGACGCCATTCAGATGTCGGGAGACTTTTTCACAGGGCAATTCATTCAGACCTTCACAATTTTCAGAAACGATTGTTACTATATCAAAGAATTGGCCCTTCAAAAATTACATGGAAGTCGAGGCTTCCTCTTGTTTTTCCCCACACGTACATACAACTATTTTACATTACAAACCGGCATATAAGAAAACAGTGGTTATCACATCACTACCTAAAATGATACCTCAATCAAAAGCGAAGAAGCTTCACACCTGTTAGTAGTCTATCAATTAGATTAACTCTCAGATCCGTTTCCCCATTCTGAGGAAAGTTTCTATCTTCTGTAATTTGTTCGGAGACCTTAGAAAGTTCTCATATTTGGCTGACCTGGAAAACCCACACAAGGTATGACATATGTATCCAGTCAAACTTTGATATTTTGGTCCCGTCATACCTATCCTTCATGGATTAAAAGATCCTTAGCAATCAACGCAATACGTTGCTTCGCACTATCTGAACGTAGCCCATCTCCTTTGAATCCCATCTGCTAATCCAATTAATAAAAAAAATGTTAGCTGTTGTAGATCGATCAAGGATGTTGAGGAAACAATGCAATAGGTGTGTGTGTGGGCGCGTGTACATGTACGTGCAAGTGGGTGTGTATCACAAAGATGATGGACCTCGGTCTGGCTATCAGGGGTGAACCACCGTAAGAGAACGCCAAGATGCACTACACCTGGTATTATCTTGAAAAGTAACGGAGTTGTCACCTACAAATGTTTTTTGTGTTTAGTGATCTATCAAGAATGTCACAAGAAACTGATAAATCAAAAACTATTTTTTTTTCAGTTGACTTAATTTTTTCATTTTCCAACTCATTGGGTGTTTTCAAATTTTCAAAGTAAAGGGGAAACACAGATGAAAATCTGCATCAACAACGTTACTATAAATGCATTCATACCAGACTAAGAGCAGTTGTTCCAAGCAGCAGCATATACAGCTTCCCCTGAAAGGAAAAACAAATCAGATTGTGTAAGGTATATACTTAAACATCATATATATAACTATGTGTGCGTATGCCAAGAAACTAAGCAGAAAATGTTCTCATTACAACACTTAAGTTGTTTACTTGACACTATTACAAAAGCCATGTGTCCCAACCCATTAAATGAACATTACTGGAAGCCAAGTCCAGCTTCTTGAAGCGGCAAAACTTCTGTTCACATAGGTGATCGCCTTGTAGTTCTTGCACCTGCATTTTTGCCAAATTTTTCAAAAGGAATCATTAAGAAGTAAACTTACTACCATCATTGCAGGTATGAACACATACCTCGGGGAAGATAAATACAGTGTTCCAATCTTAGTAATGTGATTTCCACATTGAATTCAGCTTTAAGTTCGTATTAGACTGGGGATTAGGTATCTCATAGATAGTATGATTATATGGACTTTAATCATCATCTATCACTGAACTTATTCACTAAGTCCCATAGCGAGACCCTTCGTCAAGTGGTCTGCTAAATTCTTTTACGACCGAACAAACTCAATAGAAATCACACGCATTCATGATTAACTCCCATAATCATACTATGCCTAACACCTAAGTGTCTAGATTCCCATTGTATATTTGACTATAGTCCCTTACCATTGTGGGAAAGCACATACATCGGATAGTATGTTGCTATTGGTTTCAGCCTATTGGAATCTAATGTATCAAGTTTCTTAGCATTTTGCTTCTTTTACCAACAACAGCCCATGCTACAACTCAGATTCCATAGTAGAACCACCCTAGTGATATGTTTGCTCTTGAAAGCCATTTGAATGGCACCTCCCCCAAGCAGGAACACCCATCCACTCGTAGAAGATGAATCATTCACATGATTTATCCAGCTAGCATTCACGAATAACCTTCTAACACGATAGGATATCCCATATTATGATTAACCATAATTCCTAGTACCTTTTAAGTATTTGCATACTCCTTATTATTGACTTGCCTAATGTTGTCTACTAAGGTTACTAGTATAAACCTGCTCAATCTACCAACTGCCATAAGTGGTCATCTGGGGGTGATGGTGGGGCTACTGGCTGTATCGGGAGTCCGTCGTATCCTAATACGATGACCCGTGGAATGCCTCCCTCAGATACCTCCTCATCATCGGCTCCCCAGAAGGCTCTGCCGGGCTCAGAGTCGGTGTAGACGGAAGTGTAGGTAACAGCAGATGTCGCAGAAGACATGATTACTGCAAAAAGCAAAATAACTTATATAAGTATTACTTATAGGAAGGATCGATATGATATGTCTGTAAGCTTTAATAATAAAGATCTTATAGTAATATACGTAATATCATTTATATACACGTATATCAATCATGTAAGCACTTAGTACCCTACTAATGCTAAAGCAATGCATGTCATGTAAGCATATATGTGCTAGATGTAAACAAGTAATGCATGTATGTCCCTCGCAAATCCCATTTGTGAAAACAGTGTTTGAAAATGGTTATAGTCCAGACAAAACTTTTGACCTGGTTCTCTATAACCTTGGCTCTGATACCAATCTGTAACACCCTCAAATCTGAGCACGCAGCGGAATGTTGAATATCCGAGGGCGTTACATTTATGGATCAATAGCACAAGATCTGAGAACGACTACTAAACGTGTCGTTTGAAAAAGATACATTGGATTAACAAAATACTTGTTTGTTACATAAGCCCATGGCTTCAAATTGTTCAACAATATAAATAAAGATTCCGGTTTATAACAATTTTCCCAAAATGTAATAAGACCCCAAATCTTAAGTGTTGACTCTTCAATTATTGACTTCCAATGTATCATCGCACCTCGTGCCTTATTGACCTGAAAAACATGCTTAAAACGTCAACATAAAGTTGGTGAATTCATAGGTTTATGTAAATCAATGGTAGGACCGCAAGATTTCCAAGTGTATGATTTAGCAACACATGCAAACATCATAAAAAGTGATTACGTTTTCCTAAGCTCATGACACTGAAGCTAGACATGTATGAATGCAAATATATTTGCCAACAAGTGTCCGTGAATGATGTGCTAACCCCGCAACATCCCAAATTCGACATGGTATGCGTTCGTTCCCGGTGATAGCTAGTCACCCGAACGGGGATTGTCAATCCCCAATAGATCTATCCATAACATTCGCGCCCACACAATGTAATTCCCAATCACATCTATGCAATTAACAGTTCATGATCATGGACATAATGGGTTATGATAACTCAGGCAAACACGTAATCATGGTATAAAATGTACACTTGCGTCCAATTTGTAAGACAAAGCATGTTCTCACCCCAAGGATGTAAATCATTTAAACAATTGTAAAAAAAACATGAGGCTATGAACTCACCTTAGCAGGTAGTTCTCTGAATGATAATAAATATCCCAGTAAGCAGTGAATCACACCGTCAAGTACCTAAGTATATACGGTCAAGTCTTAGTCTACACATTTAAGCTAACGACTCATTGTATAAACTAAATTCCATTTTAAGTTTATATATACTGTTATCACTTGTGTGGTGGTGCACATGGTTATTGTATTTACAATATCTATGGTTCTCGAGAAACGCGAAATCATTGTTAATAAATATACTTATTTATTAAGTCGTTAATTAAACTCGTTCAATGTCCGAACATCTTAATATTCGACCAATTCGTTAAGTGTTTCATTAATTCACTTTTGTTCACAAATATACCCTTAGGTTTCTTATAAATACAAAACAGCCCCTGGGTTTATAAATATACTTTATTTACATTTTAATCCCCCAAGTTTCATTAATTACATAAGTAGTCCTTTAAGTTTACAAAATTGTAATTTAGGTCTTTATAGTTACACTTCAGTCCCTGAGTTTCAGAATGTTTCAAAAACAGTCCCTGGAGTTATCACAATTCGAAAGTGACAATTTAATCCCTTAAGTTTCGAATTGTACATTTTTAGTCCCTCGATTTGCAAAAATTGCATTTTAGCTCCAAACAAAACTCAACAAGTGGCATTTCTTTTTGTTAAGTTCAAACAAGTTATAAAAGCTATTTCGGCTTTTAAATAAGCTCATCGAGCTTATTTTTGGCTTAACGGGCCTTATTGGGCCCGTTAAGGTCCGTTTAGCGTTTTAAAGGTCCGTTATAGTTTCAATAAGTCTAAAGGTCCTCAATAAGCTCAGTGGGGCCTGATAAGCTGTAAATAAGCTCGGGGAGCTTATTGTAGCTTATTTTGAGCTTATTGGGCCCGAAAGCCCAATAGTTTACTCGACAAACACCCTTAAGGGTTTATAGGCTTTGCTAGTTCATTTCCAATTTATATTAAGCCCACACAATCTGTTTTCTTCTTCAGCTTATTCAAAATAAGCTAATAAGCTAATAAGCACTCTTATTGGGCCGGCTTGGGCCTGTTAAGGCCCGATAAGGGTTTTAAGGGTTCGGGCTTAATTCTTTTGGGTCCGTTAGCTTGTCTAGGCTTATTACAATACCTATAAGCTGTCTAAGCTCACAAATAAGCCGCCAAAGCTTATTTGTGGCTTATAGGTCTTCGTTAGTCAAAGTAATGGGCCGTTAAGCCCATTTAGGGTTCGGCTAGATTTTCTAGAGTATGTTAAGGTCCATGAGAGTCAATAAGCATGTAGGTCTCTTAATAAGCCCGAGTGAGCTTATTAATAAGCTGTGGGCCCGCCTAGATGGCTTATTGGGCCCGTTTGGATTTAAATGGTTCGTCTCGGCCCGTTAAGGTTTTCCTTTGCATCTTGTGTGTCCTAAACGAGTTTAAAACTCCACAAGCCCTCGATAAGCTCAAGTGAGCTTATCTATAAGCTACGGGTCTCGTAACAAAAGCTATTGGGCCTGTTGGGCCCGAACATGGGTCGCATGGATTTGTACGAGGCCCTTTTGTGGCCCGTTACTCTTTCTAATGTTTTCAAGTGGATCGTAAATAGTTCTAGCAATCGTTTTATGTTTGAAAACCCTTGTAAGGGTCGTGTTTATTACATGCACACGTCAAATAAGGTCGTGTATGTTTTCCCGAGTCACCACACCACGTTTACCCCGAAGGTTTACGTATGGTTTTTGTATGAACTCGTATGCATGGGTTTTTGGTCGTGTTAGGATCCAAGTCTTTACATACACAAATTGTTTATGTCCTAACTTGTCATTAACTCACGTATTGCATGTTCCCTTACATTTTAACACCACACAAGTAGTTTATGCACCATGACATCGCGTATAACATATATGCTTCGTACTTGATATACATGAACCCACGTTAACGTATCATTATATGTTAACGTGACATATTTGACTAGTTAACTAAGAGATAAGTATAGTACGAATGATGTAGGTTCGAACGACTTACAACAAGGTCCTAGAGTGCTTGTAAACGTATCGAGTAGTTCAACCCAAGCGTGTTTTCGAACTCGTGTAACCCACCCAATGCTTCAAAGCTTGTAGACACCCAAACCTTGGTTCACGTATTCCCTTGTGTGCTCGAGTGAAAGTCTTTAATGTTACTTGTTGGTCCGAATGAAATGTGAGTGTGTTTGGTTGCGGTTTATGACCCGAATAAGAGAGAGTGAATGTTTAAGTGTTTATGAGTTTAAGAAGTGTTCAAGTGTATGTGTGAGAGTGTATTTATAGGTAATATGAGCTAGTTACTCCTCTTGGTTCCAAACTAACTACAAACGAGCTAGGAAAGGGTGGTTTAGAGTTTTCTAGTTAATCACTCATGGTTTGATGCTAAACCACTCAAGTACCACTCTTAATGACCAAATATTTGTACAAGATATTGTTTGATACTTGCAAATCCTATGGTTTTGTGTGTTTGATGCTCTCTAGCCGCGACCTAAGGGTAAAGAGAAAGGAATGGTTATTAACCATTGGTTATTTGGCTAATGGGGGACATTAAGTACATAGTTTAATTATCTAAGCAATGTACTAGTACTATGAAAGATCATTAGGAAGATTTTTGCTAGCTAATACCCAAGGGACGAATTTTAGGGGTTTATCTTGCCCACATTCGGCTAACATAAGCCCTTAACACAAGGTTTGTATAAATTTAGTGCTTAAGGATAAAAAGTGGGTATTGGTTTGAGTCTAGGTAAGTCTATGTATTTTCGTGGTACGTCCAAATGTATTTTATTGCGACTCGTAACCCTTTTACGTGACCAATAAAAATAAAATACGCAAAGTACATAATTATCTTCCTAGAAATTATATATTACTTGGTGGATGTAAACCTTAATTTATTTGATGACCGTTTACATTCATTGATTATTTTTAGTCTACGCGATTTAGCTTAAAAGTAAATATTAAAAGTAAACACGTATCAGACTAAAATAAATAGTGATCATTAATAGAGTCGTACAATGACACGAAAATGAGAAATGTTACACCTAACGCACACACACATCAACAAAAAGCAATAGAATAAGGATTTACAAACTAATTTTCATGCAATCATAAGCATACACCAATTAATTTAGCCTAGCATGTTATAAGAAAGCGAAGAACGACGATTAATCATACAACAAGACATATTGAAAGATCAAAGTGACAACCCAAGGAATAGGACTAGAACAAGTGTCTTGAATGGTTGCTAGAAAAAGTTGTGTGAAAGTGGTATGGTGGTGGTGTTGCCGTCGGCTAATAAGAGAGAAAGAAGAAGATTTTTCTTTTGAAAGGAACTAGGAGAAGTGAAGAAACTGCATGCAAGAAAAATGAATGATTGAAAATGTAGAGAAGTGTAAACCAAATTTTTGGTTAAAGAGTGTGGGTTCCTAAGGGGTTGCCGCCCCCCTTGGGTTGGTTTTTAATTTTTTTGTTAATTGATGTATTATTTGTGTTGTATATAAAGTGTAAGGATTAAATAAAAGTTATAAGTCTAAACGTAAAGACGTAAAGTATAGCAAGGTTTTTGGCGAAACCACGAAGTGAAAAAAGATGTAAATTCTAAAGATCAAACCTATATGGAAATAATAAACTATGTAGGACACATAGACGGATAAATAAATCTAAAGACGGCTCACGTTAACTAGGAACGCGAGATAATTTATTCGGTAAAACCGTAAAAGTAAAATTTAGTCAAAAGTAAATAAATAATAAGATATGGATTAAAATAATGACCTGAAATTTACGAAGTATTACACCGCACGTGTGAAGCATATCAGTATTGAGCTCGCTTTTTCGTAATCCATAAGCCTTTATGTCGGTATATTTTTCATTAAAAAAACTCGCTACGTATTTGTTAGATATTTACTAAATAAAATTTGTTATATAAAAAAGTCTTAAAAATTAAACTATAACATTTTTATAAAATAATACGCACGTCTGAAGCATATCAATATTGAATTACCCAGATTCATATGATTTCGCAAGATTGATAAGGGAGATTGTTACTACTCTGGTATTGCTACATTCATCTTCTACAACGATAGCAACAACATCTCTACATTTCACAAGCAAGTACACCATCATATCCATACCTTCCTACTCATACTCAAAAAGTAAAGATACACTTCCGCAACTCTGATAATCAAAGAACTTCCTCAAATCATCAAGCTTATGATCAAGTTAAAAGTTCTACATGACATGAGGAAGAGTGTTAGATATCAAGAAAAGTATGAGTATGTTGGTCAAGAGCATCAAATGACAAATCAAGATGGATTCATGGTAAGTAATAATGATATGAAAATATCTCAAAGGTAAATACGAAGGAATATGAAAGGGTCAAGATCAAGATCACAAGAGCATGATTGAAACGAGACCACTATTACACAACAATACTCAAGACAACGAGCAATAAAGATCAAAGATCAATGTCACAAAGAGAGATCTCAATGATCACCCCTTAGGGGGAGATTGTTAGGAATAAAAAGCGTTGATCATTAATGCAATTAAAGAGAGATATCAATGATTGTCTCTTATGGGGAGATTGTTAGGAATACAAAAAGTGATGATCTTATTGAGATATAAGTCTTGTATTAAATAGTTAAATATTAAATATGAAATAGATAGGGTTATGCCTCGTGACTGAAATATAGTCACGAGACACGGCTATGTAAAAGCCTTAAGCTAGTAGCTCATTATGTAATGGGTATAAATACCCCATCACCTCATTGATGAGGTAACCATTCAATACAAGTCTCATTTTCATCTCCTTCTCTTTCTCTCTCTACCTCGTCCTCTCCTTCTCCTTCTCTCTACCTACCTTTCTCTCTCTAGATCTAACACACATTATACCTAACCACATACTATATTGCCTAAAACTATCTATTAACATCTTCTTACCAAAATAAATTATTATACATACTCTCCTATACAATCTCAACATTCCTACAAAGATTCTTCTCACTTTCCCAAATCATTCCTTAATCATCATTGCCCAATTCTGTTCTTTCTTTGATGGCATTATGATTCAACTACATAATCAATTCTTTGATTATCTTCTTCTTCACAACCTTCTTCCTTAAACCTTCACTATATAAACCTTTCTAAGTTTATACTCACATGTGATAACTCACATTCCTTACATAATGTACTCTCTTATACTTGTTGTCTCCCCACATTCCAACATAGGGTCCTATGTATCCAACCAAAACATTCTCACTCACACATTCTCTATTTATTCTCTTCTTCACTCACTTACTCACTCACTAACACATACACACTCTCATTTGAAAATCAAATTACACACATACTCAAAGCTTTCTCTAAACTCTTCACTCACACACTCACTCACACATTCACTAGCTTGAAATTCAAATTACACACACACTTTACCAATATTCCTCTACACACTTTGCCAACTCACCATTCTTAACATTCAAATTTTAAATTTGAATTTGAGCTAAGGCTCCTATCTATCACATCATGTCAACTCACACACAACTCATACACACCAGCACAATATAATTTGAATTTGTAATTTAAATTTTCCACCTTACAACATCCACCATTTCTCTCCATGAAAAGCATATTCTTTGACATATTCTTTCTCTCTTAAATATGCCAACTCACTCACTCAACCATGGTTAGTTTCTAATTAATCCAAGTACACATGAGGAATACCCAATATACCCTTGTACAATAGTTCTTTTCTTTCTTTGTAAAATTAGACAAACATCCCCAAAACTTCTTTTACACACTTTACAAATGTTTTTATCAAATGGCTATTTGTGTTTGTTGAAAATGGGTGTAAGAATGAAGAAAAGGTCAAAGCGTGAAGTACAATTGGGGGTTTTTCAGGAACGGGGTATTTAAAACGCCAAAACTCTAAAAACCGGAGTCGGGCTTCTGGCGCGCTGGCACGCAGGCAGTGCGCTATGCTCGAACTGGTTTTTACCAATTTGGATTTCTTGGCTTATAAATACCCCTCTTGGCTCTTGTATTCCTCACCTCTTGCCATTATTTCATTCTCTCTATTTTCTCTTCTTCTAGCCTCTTAGTCTAACACCTCTTTTGTTTAAATTTTCTCATTCTATAATCTTAATGAAGAGACACATCTTTACAAGAGAGACACACAAGTATCTAATCCACACTTGTGTGTTATAAGTTGAGGGTCTTTTTTCTCACACCCTTTCTAATAGAATTGAGTCATTATGTTAGGTTAGGGCTTAATTCAAAACAATCTACATTCATTCAATTTGGTTGTAAGGAAAGTCTTGTATCTTTGTGATAAAGCCAAGATCATTGGGTAATCTTCCTAGGGTTGTGTTATACTTCCAATGGGAAGTTCTTAGTAGTCCTAGTAATCTTAGTAGTCTTAGGAGTAAGTCAAATCACGAGTTCTTAGGGGTGGATTCTGAAAGCGAAATACCGTAACGAGTAGCTCTTTTCAGTAAGCGTCGATCTTAGTGCATATCTGTGAAGCGAATTTGTAATACGGTTTATAGTACACCATAAGAATTATACTAGAGTTATAGTATATGTGTCGTGGATTCGTAACTGGACTTACAGATGGTATAAACCAGTGTTGTAAAACAAGGTCTACAAGGCCGATTAATCGTCGATTAGACGCTACAAGGCCACCAACCTTGCCGATTAATGTAACAAGGTCAAACAAATAGGTCAACCGTGGTCAACGACGATCAGCGGTGGTCAACGGTGATCAAACTTGTCGAAAACCTTCTAATCTTGTCGGAAGTACCTAAAACTCACCGTAAACTTGTTTTGATCACTTATATTGACTGTTTAAATCTATTACAAGTTGTTTTTTAGAAAAAAACTTTCCAATAATATGTAAAACTCGACGGAAATACATAAAACTTGCCGGAAATACCCAAAATTTGCCAAAAATGCCAATCCGATTAATCGCCGCACTAGTACAAAAAGTGGTATTGGTCACACCAAAAATGTGTGACTATATACATATAGTCACACAGATTAAGTACTGAGAAATGTAAATAATCGGTTATCAACCGGGTTTTCCGTTATTAAAAACTGGGTTTTAAAAAACCGGTTTTTTCTAAAAGCCTATTCGTGTTTGTTAGAATCGGTTTTTTTTGAAAATCGTTTTTTTTTCGTTATAAAATTTTCGCAATCGGTTTTTTTATTTCGGTTATAAGATTTTCGGAATCGTTTTTTTTTATACCGGTACGAGATTTTTTTCGGTTATAAAAGTTTCGTAATCGGTTTTTTAAACCGTTCGGTTTTTTATTCAGGAATTTAAAACTTCGAAAAATTATTTAATCAACTTGTTAATTATCAAACTATTTAATTACACTAATACACCTGAACATACTAAACAAAATACATATCAAAACTTTATATTTGCAAAAACCGTTAAACATACTAAAAAAATACAACCATAACTTTTATTTAAACAATACAATATACACACTAAAAATATATAAATAGGCAAAAACCATTTCGAGCTTCCGGCATGGCCATACACCCGAAAACATGATTAGCTGTACTCAAGTAGTCGAGCTTTTCGCGGCATGCCAACACACCCTTATAACTCAATCCATTAAATCTTCAAAAAAATCTTCTACAATCTACGTGATCAATAATCTAAGTCTTCAAACACACCTTCATCTAAGTCGGTATTCTGAGAGGATTATATACCCTAATTAAACTTCTTCTCTTGCTATAGTTTTCTTCAACGTCTTCTAATATCGTACCTTCCACGATGTTACTATGTTGTACCCTATCTACATCCTGCCAAATAATCTTTCAAACATACACATTCTTCCACAGATTCGGGGGTAGTGATTGACCCTTTCTTTCCGATCTAATTCTACCGCTAATTAAGAAAGGCCGATTCGGAACAAACCGTCGAAGCTTGGACCGTTAATAAGTCATCGATCCATAGCGGATAAAATTGGAAATTGGATTTCCCTTTCTTTCCATGTGGTTCGGTCCAAGTATCCGTAGTTATAGAAACACCATATTTATAATCACGAAAACCATCAATAATATCTTTTTTAGCCCGTTTCATAATGTACAAGCTTCACTTCTAAGAGTAGTACGACTTCCATGTTGATACCCACACCGCGGGTTGTGCCTCCTTTTGATGATACTTCGTAAGCTTGACGTTGTCAAGTGGTTGAATTGAAGCGCTTGTTGAATGACAAACTTCGTAACATCAAGTCGAACCGCATCATTATCAAATATAAAACGTTGACGCAGCCGCGACCAAAAGTACCTTTTTGTGACGTATCAATTTCGGCAACGAGCGCATTAACAACCGTTCTTATGATCCGAGTTAGTGTTGACGCGGGGTTATATAACAATTTCATACATATCCTTGCAATGCGCCTTTTCCACCCCATCGATCATAAATACACATATCGTAAATTAACCAAAACATTTCCCGCCTTTCTCGTTATATGGTTCTAATTCGCAACTCACATCTTCATTTGTGTACATTTTTCGACCAAGGTAGTAAGAAGAAACGGAGGCCATTAAGTGAAGGCTTGTTGTGATGTGAGGAATTCCATTATAGCGTGACTTTGAGAAATAGAGTATAATATAATATTCACATTAAGATAAAAAGAGAGATTGTGAGTGTTTTGTTTAGTGATGTGTTTTTACAGACCCCACCCAATTACATTATTTATAGTACTAAGCCAAGCCCTAAAAACATCAAAAAACCAAAAAAAAAAACACAACAAACGGGTATAAAACGGCTAGTAGCCGTTGAGTTTTTTGTTTTTATAAAAAAAAACCGGTATAAAACGGTTTTTAAAAAAAAAAATTAACAACGCGGCTATTTTGACTTCTATTTGACCGTTTTTTTTTTTTAAACACTTAAAAACACGTTCGGGTTTATATATAACCGAGAACCGTTAGACTCAGTTTATCGGGTTTTTTACATAGGAAAACCGGTTTTATTAAAACCGGTTGTTAAAAACCGGAAATAAACCTGTTTTATTAAAAAACCCCATTTATACCCAGGTTTTTTATTTTTTTTTGTAATATTTTTTATTTTAATTTTTTTAATACCCGACAATAGATTTTTTAAAAAAAAAACCGTTTTAAACCGTTTAAAAAACCGATCCAAAATAAGAGTCAAACTAGCCGTTTTTAATTTTTTTAAAAAAAACCGGTTTTAACCGGTTTTCTCCCGAATCGACAAATACTTGATGGTCCGTTTATCATCAATGAATTATTGTCTTGGTGTAAGAGTAAGAAACAACATGCCATGGTGTTTAAAGTTGGTTTTGCAAAAGCTTACGATTCTATAAGGTGGGATTATTTAGACGAGGTTCTTAGAGCCTTCGGGTTTGGTTCTAAATGGCGATCATGGATTGGTGGCAGCCTACGTTCGGGTATAGCTTCTATTCTCCTTAACGGAAGCCCGGCATCAGAATTTCAATTCCATTGCGGTTTGAAGCAAGGAGACCCGTTGGCTCCTTACCTTTTTATTCTTATCATGGAGTCACTTCACTTGTCGTTTTCTAGGACTGTCGACGAGGGGATTTTCACGGGTATTGGTATTCGCTATTTTATACATATATTTTACCTAATAAAACGACCTCAAATAACCAAAAACATAATGAAAAATGCAAATATATGCTTGTTTTTGTGTTTGTGTATGTGCAGGTACGGATATCAAGAAAAGGACAAAAATAAAGATAAATCCGGACGAAACCGAGCACGGGAATGAAAAGAGAGCGAGAAAACGAGTTCAACGGTGCCTTCACTTCTTATTGGGTCAACCTGACACCATTTATATGGGTCGGACGTACCCATACTTATTAAGCCCAAGTTTAATGACATTAGTTATTAATATACCTGCTGCCAATTGAGATACACAAGCCCAGCCCACCTAGCCCAGTATGAAAGGGAGGCCCATTGTTCCCCGTTCAGGGCACCAAGTTTGTGACATCTGCTATATAATGACGCATGGAAAATACAAGCAGGAAGGTAGAGATGAAAATCAACCCGGTTTTTTTTTCAAAAACCGGTCGAAAAAAAAACCGAAACAGGTTTTTTTTTAAAAAAAAAACCGTCGAAAAAAATCCGAAACCGGTTTTTTTAAAAAAACCGGTTTTTTTTAACCGGTTCGTATTCGGTTAAATATACCACGAACCGTTAGACCCCGTTTTTTTCGGTTTTTTTTTGCAATAAAAACCGGTTTTTAACCGGTTTTAAAAAATTTTAATTAATAAATAATTAAAAACCCGGTTTTATTAAAAAAACCGGTTAAAACCCAAACAAAAAACCGGTTTTTTTTTTTTTTTATTTTTATAAACCGTTAATAGCTTTAAAAAAAAAACCCAGTTTTTAACTACTTGAGTACTTGAGTACAACAATATTTTTTACAAAAACACTAATAAGTTATTAAAAAAAATGTTTTTTATAAAAAAACACTACATGAGTACACTAATAAAAAAACCGTAACACTAAATATTTTATAAAAAACAAAAAAAAATTTGACTACATGAGTACACTAATATGTTTTCGGGTGCTGGCCATGCCAGAAGCTCGAAATGGTATTAGAGTTATATATTTTTAGTTTTGTAATAAAATTGTATTGTTTAAATAAAAGTTATGGTTGTATATTTTTAGTATTATTTCCCCGTGCAAATAAAAAGTTATGATTGTATTTGTTTAGTGATGTTTCACTCACCTCCGTGTATATTTGATTAATTAAATGTTTGATAATTAACAAGTTTATTAAATAAATATTCGAAGTTTTAAATTCCGAAAAAACCCGAACCGGTATAAAAACCGATTCCGAACATTTATAACCGAAAAAAACCGAACCGGTAAAAAACCGATTCCGAAAATTTATAACCGGAAAAAACCGATTCCGAACATTTATAACCGAAAAAAACCGATTTCAAAAAAACCGATAAAACCGAAACCGGTTATTAGAAAAACCGGTTTTTTTAAAACCGGTTTTCTAATAACCGAAAACCGGTTTTAACCGATTTATTTGCATCTCTAGCAGGAGGCATCTTTTTTCTTTATCTTATAATTTTATTACATATTTCATTTTTTTTCTTTTCGTAGGATGAAAATAGAGAGGTAGAGTAGCAGTAGTTTTCTTGTGGTTTCGTCTTTCATTTATTGTCTTTTTTTATCGCAGTAGATTTAGTTTATGTATTAATTTGGATTTGGTATTGTAACAAATCTTGTGGATTTATGGTAGTATAATTTTGAGACATTTGTGGTTAAGGATTCGAGCAAGTTGATATCCGATTTCCCAGGTTTAATGTATTTGATTGTTTTTTTTTTCATTTCGTAGATTGGGTATGATTCATACTCGGATTTTAGCTTAGATGGTTTAAATATTGTGCTACTGGTTTGGATTTTATTTCAAGTGGAAAGGTAGATTTAGTTTTGATGTTTCCATTCAAATGGTTTATGGTTTAGTTAATTTTCATTTGGAATTTTTGGATATTGGATCAGATTTAGTTTAATCTTTGTTCGCATTATTTGGAATCGTCGGGTTAGCTTAATTTTTGATCCGATTTTGGTTTAGTTATTTCCAGCCTATGTAGTTTTTTTTTAGTTTTTTTGTTTGTTTTGAAAAATCTGTTTTCTATTTAGAGTAACTTTCATCGGACCCAAATTTTAGTATCATTTGGCATTTGTTTCGGCTTATCTTTTTTAGTTTTATGTATGGTTGAACCCTTCAAGCTCATGAGGCGTGGAGCTTAAGGGTTTATTTAGCTAAGACCCCGAATTTGATTATTTGCTTTAGCTAACTAATCTGGGTGGTTATCGATTATTATGCGGCTCTTCAATTTTTGGTTTCATTTTCTATCATTTTTCAATTAGTTAGTGTAGATTTAATTTGTTATTTTATAAAATGTTTGCTTATTTGATATTTGCCATGCGTAGTGAGTAGTTTAACTTGTGTTTGCTAAGTGATTAGTGATTTGGAATTTAAGTGCGGTTTTAAAAGGTTTAAAAAATTAATAGTCAATTTACATACCATCATTTACTTTTAATGCAATTTAAATACTTGTTATTTATTTAAAAAAAAATATTTTACTTTACTTGTCATTTAATTTATTGAAACTTGTTTTCTAAGGATTTTAATTCGTTAAACCTAAGCCCGCACTTAAGGAACTTTTCACGTTACTTAGTAAACATATTAGTCATTTATATCTTTTTAAACATAATTGTCATTTATATCTTTTAGATCAATTTTAGTATAATCTTGTAGTTTTAAATCTTAGAATTAATTTTAGTTTAAATTTTTAGTATAAAAATAGTTTAAAACCAAAACCAAAAACCTGAATGACAATCAAGCTCGAATTAAAACTTGAACGTAGATTTTCATTCACCTCTCGCCGAGAAAACGACCCGAAAGGTTTTTGAAATTGCTTTGGTTAAAAGCGTTTATCTAGAACCCGACGGAAATACTATACTATATTATTATTGATATCCTCCTTATATATTATATATTATATATAGTGTGTTTGGAGCGTAATCAAATTTTTGGCGCTGCTGCCAGGGAGAGGTGTAGCGATTTCTACGAGATTGTTCGTGTTGGAGCCTTGAAGATCCTTTCTTCGGAAAGTTTATTTTTGTTCTTTAAAAAAAAATATATAAAAATCCAAAAATAGTTCTCTTATTTTATTTTTCCTTTAATAAGTTCCCGAATCAAAGTTTCAAAAACTTGCCTTTTGTGTCACTTGCGATATACGGCTCACCTTTGAAAATTAAACACTTTTAAAGAGCTACCGTGAAGCTTGTTGATTAATTGGTTTAAGTTATTCGATCTCGTTTTGTCCTTTAATAAAATATATTGTTTATAAAACCTAAAAACCCAAAAATAATCTTCTTTTTGTTCTTATTCATTTAATTCTTTATTCTTACCCTCTATATTGTTTAATTCTTATGGTGTCACTCGATTATCGTTTGAATCCCTTCTTCACGATTAAAGAGTGTTTGTCTTGTGGATCGTTGTATAATAAAGGATATTGTTGTACACCCGACTCATCTCAGTAACCCCCTCAGGATTGTGTGAAGTGTGGAAACCCGGTTGAAGGTCCAAATTGTCAAGGATGTACTGTATGGCGAAAGAAATTAAAAGAAGTTTGGTTTATAATTTGTCATGAAAATGGAATTTACCAAGACCTTCTAAACACTTACGAGTCATCCGATGATGATACCAACGTTGTTAATGCTCCTCGAGAGCCATTCGTTGTCAAACAATGACCCCGATGAAAAAAATCCCTCGCAAAAGGTCCTCCCATAATTGGACCACAATTGTTGTTACGAGTGTGGTGATTCGTTAGACGATATCTTTTTTCAACAATGTACTTGTAAGTCTTGTGGGAAAGGTGCTCATTATGGTTACAATTGTCCACCGCAAATTCCGATTATCTCTAATCCAAAAACCATTCTACAATCAAAACCTTTAATGACCGCTCCTAAAAATTTCGCAAAGTTTGCAACAACAATGTCTTTTGGGTACGTGCCAACAATGTGGTTGTAATGAATATGATGGAGTTTGTTTTTATTGTACTATTGGAAATGGAACACCAATAAGTTTTTCAACTCCGTACTCTTCTAACGATTCTCTAAGTTTTGCAAACCACCCTCCACAACGCTATACTGTACCATATCTTGTGAGTTATGTGGGATATGATTCCTCATTACGGTTACGATTGTCCACCTCAAGTCTCGTTTGTCTACAATCAGGACCCGTGTTTCAATCAAAACTTTGATTATTTTTCACAAACTTCACCAAGTTTTCCACAACAATATCCTTGTTGTGAAGATTGTGGGCGTCCTCTCATGAGACTTTTCAATGTCAACCGATGAATTATTACGAACCTAATCCGTGTTATGATTCTAATTATTTCGGCTTTGACCAATTTCAACGCCAAAACATCAATCATACTCTACAATGCTCAAAATGAGCTTCTAAATTCTCAAAATAAGATCATGGAGCAAATGACATCCATAAGTGATAAGGTGGTAAAATATGCAAAAGAAGGAAGAAGAAAGGAGAATTAAGGAAGATCAAGCGGCCTAAAGATCGATATTGGAAGATTCCCATTTGCTATGATGATGACGAGGACTATACCATTGCAATCACACCCGTTTTACTAACCGAGGAGCCCGTTGACTCTCTCATAATGGAGGATGAGCATCTTGACACTATTCCAGCAACGGAATCGAAAAAAGTAATAAAGTCTAGTGTTGAGGAGCTTGTCCCAATCCCAAGTGAGTCTGAGGGTATTTCTGACGGTGTGTGTGATGTGCCTCTTTGTGTACTCCTACCCTCTTAACGCTTTTCAAATATCACTCTGAGATTGTCGTCAATTCCAACGATGATGATACTTCAAGTGATGACGATGATTTTGAGGACATCGAGTACGTTGAAGCATCACCTCCCGATTTGGAGATCGTTAGCTTAGAGGAGGTGAATGATGTTGATCAAGAGAAGGAAGAGTTTGACTTAGAAAATATTCTTCAAATCCAAGACGTTATTCTTCGAGAGAAATTATTGAACATCAATCATCTTATTGCTAATATCGAATCTTTAAATGATAACTCCACTCCTAACTGTGTGCTCAAGTCTACTTCTTTATTTCCTATCCCCGATAGTAACTCTTTCTTTGAGAAGTCCGATACTTCTCTCTCTTATTCAGATAATTCTTTACCTGAATTCGAGTCGTTTAGCGATCATACGGAAGAAACGAGTAGTGGCAGTACCACTACTCATGCTAATAACTCTCTGACCGAGTATGATTCGTTTCATTTTGAGATTGAGCCCGATCAGGGTGAGTTGACCAACGTTGTTATGGAAGATATTTTGGGAGAACCTCGTGTTCATACTCCTAATGTGTTACCCACCCATCCCACCCTTTTGATAGATTCGGACCTCATTATCCGAACCTTCCTTCCTTATTTCACTTCTTTTCTGGTGTTCTTATTTTTCTGTTCTCTTCCCGGGAATGAAAGAACAAAATTTTTTGACCTGGCAATTCCCACTTTTCATTTTTTCTTCTTAAGCCAGTGCATATGAAAATCTGATAGTGATTTTTTCTATTCTTCTGTTTCTCCCCCAAGGACAAAGGAATTCGGGGAGAGTCAAGCTAAAGACTGGCACAAAAACAAGCGCTTCTCGAGAGGCAACCCGTGTCTTTTATTTCTTTCTATTTTCTTAATAAATAAGTGTGTGATTTTATAGCCCAAGTGTGGGGGCGTGCTTCTTTCTATGGTTTGTGTATTGTTTTTGCTTGCAGGATTCCTCAAGATCATGAAGACCCGTGCTTGTTTTCAATCCTCCAATCATCCGGTTTTCGATCTTTTGCTTATTATGGAAATCCTCAATCCTGATCATATATATATTGTTTTCCCTTTTCACACTTGGAATTTTTTGCATTTGCCTTTTTTGTTCCTAAGTGTGGGGGTAAAACCCGACATTTTTGAACATTGAGGCCAATGTTCCATTCTAAGTGTGGGGGGGGGGATTTCTATCAAAATGTGATCATACCTGTGCCTATTTGTGTTCCCACGCAACCCGTTTTGACCAAAATTTTAAATTTTTTATTGTTTTATTATGATATATATATATATATATATATATATATATATATATATATATATATATATATATATTAATGATGATGAAAATATAAAAATGTTAGTAATAAGTAGGCCCGTAGAACTTGGTAGCTTTTGACTTGATCGAGTTTTAAACTCTAGCTTTCCCCTTAGCTTTCGAGACTTAGCGTTTGCTTAACTTTAAAATTTTGCAAAGAACGAAATATGATAGAGTTGGATATAAGTTTGATGCTAAGCGTGGATTAGTTGGATATCTTTAAAGCTCATAGAGGTTAATTGTGCTTTTTGCTCCCACCAGCTTAATAAACATTATACAATTGTTGAATAAATAAAGTTGCTTTAGGTTTTTGCGATTCTTAGTTTAAATCACTTCGTAGAGATTCCTTCTGGTGAAAGTAAGGTACACATCGAGGTTTTGTCAGTGTTGTAGGGAAATAGACTCCTGGACCATGGTCGGCTCGCATACCGATGTGGCAGTTGTTAAAAGACCACATGACTTGAAATTTGGCTATAATAATAAGTTATGTAATAAACCAAAGCCGAAATAAGACTTCTGGATCATGGTCGACTCGCATACCGATGTGATAGTCGTTTAAAGGGTGGAGTAAAATATAAAACTATGGGTGATAAAAGTTACTGCATCTTGACGGTTATCAACCGGATGTTGCGCTTTCTCAAAGGGCCGCGGAAATTACCGAGGTCGAAATATGTTTGCTGCATCTTGCCGGCTCACAACCGATGTTGCAGCCTTCTAAAGGACCGAGGTTTAATAATGTTGCAATAATAATAAGTATAAAGCCAAATTTCGACTCTGGGGTTATCTAAATAAAGCCTCCGTCTCTGGACTCGTAGTTGAGTTGTTGCGGATGAAATAAAAAGGATAACCCCTAAATCATGCGAAATTAGAACCTTAATGTGGACCTTATTCTCACCATATCGTCTCTTTAGGAAAGGATTTCAAACTAATTATGGTCTAAACCGGGTTATTTTATTTAAATAAGGACATAATTTATTTGTCACCAAAAATAAAAAAATCCTTAGAGGAAATTAGGAATAATGGGAGCGAAAAGTTAAGTTTATACTTACACAATTAGCATTTATGAGTAGTGTTAGCATCTAATCTTATATTTAACTATGATTTCGTTTTAAGCTTAGTTTGGGGATTGTGAAAATCAAGGATGACGAACTCCCGTTCTTTAAGCCTTTTAATTATTTTAATTTAATTGTTATCTTAGTTTTTATTGAATAAGTGGTTAAAACGGGGGGCTTCGAAATAAATGATTTTTGAAAAAAAAAAACAACTCTTCTTAATGGACCTTTTCTGTTCTTGTTTGATTGTGAGGGGTCATAAGTTAGAGGGGGATTTAATTATTTATTTCCAGGCGTGTTTTATTTACATTGCGTGTGGGACCAGCAATGGCTTAGTGTGGGGGAATTTTGATATGTGCTAAAACACACATCATTTGTACCCCGGAAAATGCTAATAAAGTACTTAAAAACAACTAAAATATTGGGATAACTACTAATCCCCCCCCCCCCCCCCCCCCCCCCCCCCCCCCCCCCCCCCCCCCCCCCCCCCACTTGCAAATAAGTTTGTATTGTGTTTTTATGTCTTACAGGTACAAAGGATTGAAACAAAGCAAAACGGTAATTTTCGGGTGACTTTCGACGACCATTTTTACGTTTATCGAGGTTCAAACGAAGTCGTTAATATTCCTCGATCACTCCATTGGAAAGAGCATGAAATTGCAAGTCTAACGGTACCGGCCTTCATATTTGAACCTTTTTATTTTGAACCTTTTTCGCCCCTGTTTGAACCTTTAATACTAGTATAAATGAACCTGGCCAATAAAGGGTTATATATTAATTTTTGTATAATATTATTGAAACGCTGCCTAGCGCAGTTGGTTTCATTGGTTGAGTTAAAACTCAAACAAGTGTCGGGGTTCAAACGCAGGAGGGTTATAATCCCCTCCACGCCACGCCAGCTGCCACGCTGGCTGACACGTAGCACCACGTGGCATGCCACATGGCGGACCCAAACCCGACCCGATCCAGACCCGACCCAAGACCCAACCTGACCAGGCCCAAGACCCGACCATGACCCACCGGTTGACTGGCGGTCAACCACCGTTGACCGGTGGTCCGGCGGTGGTCCGCCGCCGTTGACCGTCGTTGGCCACCGTTGACTGCCGCCGTTGACCACCGTTGACCGGTGGTGGCTCCGGTGACGGTGAGGGAACAGTATCGTGGCACGTGGCACCACTCAGGTGGTGACACGTGGCCTACTAATCATTGTATGCAGGTGTGGCAGGTACGAGGTACTGTACACGTCAGTACCAGGTGGCGACGGCGAGCCAATCAGAGCGTGACACGTGTCATTCTGCGTGTGTCAGTTCGAGGTAGGCTTATGTCAGGTACGAGGTCAGAGTGCATGGATCCGTGCCAATCATTGGCAATAATGAGGCGGTTGGTGAATGGCAAAAAGACCAAAATACCCCTTGATCTAGCAATATGATTAGCTGAAGAATTAATGGACAAAAATACCCCTCCCACTTGGTGGCTTTAAATACACGCAGCAGCTGTGATTAGAAGGGTGTTAGTTTATAAGTTTATTTTATATAATAGTAGGTGTAGATTTAGGAGTAGTGTAGTATAATTTTACTAGGGGGGCTTTTTAAATTTTGTAAAAGCTTTTATAGCTTATTTAGCTTATTGTAATCAAGATTTTGAGCTTATTATTGAAGATGTTTGAGGTTGGTTTTTATGCTTATTATTTCTTAATGCTTATTTCTTATGCTTATTCTTCTACTCTTTCTTTTCTTTTGCTTATTTCCAAATAAGCTCATGCTTATAGCTTATTTTTGGATCCCATCTCTTAAGCTTATATTCTAATAAGCTACTTCCATAGCTTATTTAGACTAGCTTATTTTGTATTGTTTTCGATTTAGAGCTTTTCGAGTGAGCTTATAAATATTAGAAAAAAAAAACCCAAAAATAATTTTCTTTTATCTAAAAAACAAAAATCAAAAAATATTTTTATTTTCATTTTATTTTCTTTATAAAAATCCAAAAATATATTTTCTTACTTATTTTAATTTTTATTTCCTTTTGTATTATTTGAAAAAGCTAAAAATATTATTCTTTATCTTCTTATCCGTTTAATTCTTTCTTCTTATCCTCTTAATCGTTTAATTCTTCTACATGTCATATAACGGACTTAGTTGCTATTTATGCGGTGATCCGTTAGATGGTATACTTTGTCGACGATGCTCGTGCGGTTGGTGTAGAAACAAGCTTAATGATGGATTTTGTTCGTATTGCGCTTCTAAAGCTGGAAATTCATTCGCTTATGATCCAAACCCGAATTCTTTCGATAATTCTCCAATTTTTTCCTACCCACCTCCACAACCCCAGTTCGAGACATATTCGTGCGAGTTATGTGGGAACAATTCTCATTACGGTTATGATTGTTCATCACGAGTCCCGTTTGTCTATGAGCCGGAACCGTGCTACAATCAAAACTTTAGTGATAATTATTATTCACAAAATTCACCGAGTTTTTCTCAACAATATCTTTGTTGTGCTAATTGCGGGGGTCCTCACTATGATTATCAATGTCAACCGATTAATGAAATTTACTATGAACCTAATTCGAGTTATGATTCTTCCGGTTTTGACCAACCACAACCCCCGCATGACTCCGTCGATCGTCAAGGAATTCTACAAGCTCTTAATAAAATGCAAGAAGAACTTGAAGAAATAAAACGAGATCGAAGAAAGAAAATAGAGGATATGAGTATCGAGGAAATGAGGCATGAGCAGCAATTGGTTGATTACAAAATTAAAGATATCACGAATGATTTGGGTTATAAAAGATTTCGAGGCGAGGAGATTGATGAAGAATACGAGAGAGATTATGAGATTAGAATTCAGAAACTTAAGTAAGATTTTAATGAATGGGGCAGCGAAGTTCGAAAAAAGGAGCAAGCTTACAATGAAGAAAAGTATTCTGCTGCCTGTCGTTACATGCTTTCTATTACTTGTGACGACGAGGATGATTATATTCCTTTAGGAGAAATTATTGCTCGATATTCTACGTCTAAAGCAATCATACCCGACTTACCGATCGAGGAGCCCGATAACTCTCTAAGTATGGGGGACGAGCATCTTAGCACTATTCTGGCAACGAAATCGGACGAAGTCATAAAGTCTAGTGTTGAGAACCTTGTTCCAATCCCAAGTGAGTCCGCGGATTTATCCGATGAAGAAAGAGAGTGTGATATGCCGGTTTGTGATGATTTTACGACTTTCTCTAATCCTCTTTTCGATTCTGACAATGATTTTTCTTCTAATGACGACGAATCATTTTCTGATGAGGACGTTCCGAACGAAAATTTCAAAATTTATTCGAACCCTCTTTTTGATGATGAGATCATTTCTAGTAAGATAGAACCGCATCATTTTAATGCTGAGTCTGATCTTATAGAATCTTTGCTTAATCGAGATATTTCAACGGTTACTAATCCTAAGATTGATTCTCTTCTCGAGGAGTTCTCCGGTAAACTCGCTCACATTGATTTAATTCCACCGAGAATTAATGTAGGTCCTTATAAACAGGATCTGAATGAGCCTTGAACGACTGATAGTCCTTTGAATAAATCCAAAGATACTATGAGAGACAATAACTGTGAATACAAATATTGACGCGGAATATCAATATCTATACCAAGATGAACACAAGAACGAATACCAAACTTGCTATTACTATTACTATTTGATTGTGAATACTCAATCAACTCATATGTTTACAATACTATTCTATGTTCCTTTTATAGACTTAAGGAACCCTAAACGCGTTAAGAGATAATGCTTATCTCTTCCTAGATTAACGCTAATTGATAACTATTACTATAATTACAACAGACTTAACTGTCTGGTCAAACAGTATTAACTTTAATACTGTCAGACTTAAGTTAATGCTGGCAGACTTAACTTGCTCTACCAGACTTAACTTCTATACTAACAGTACTAACTATTTCTATCAGTACTAACTATAACTAACAGACTTAACTTTAATACTAACAGTATTAAGTCTGTTTACAATATTTTCCTAACAATCCTCCCCTAACTTGATCTTCATTCATGAACTTCAAGTTCCTTCAACACATTCTCGATCTTTAAATACTTTAAGCTTCACCTTGGGCTTTAGAGGATTGTCTTGAACTTCTGTCTTCAAAATAATGTGTCTTTAAGTCTTCAAATCTTGACAGCAACTAGTCTTCATAGCACTCCAATCTTGACTGCAACAAAAATATAGTTTTTGGCAAACTACCAGCCATAAACGGATTTGTTGTGTCTTTACCATGAGCCGTTTGCTATGGACTAGTCAATGTTTAGGTTTGTAAGACCATGGTACATTGATAACCATATGATTTTGAGCAAATCATCAGCTATTAACGGATTTGATAACTCTTTACCAGCTAGCCGTTTGCTCTGGAGTAGCCATGCTTCAGTATAAATACTATGGTGCATTGAATACCATACAATTTTTGGTAAATTGTCAACCATCTAATATGGATTTGCAAGTCTTTACCATAAGCCATAATCTTATGGACTAGTTATGGTTTTTCCACAGCCTTTACCACAAGCCATAAACTTGTGGGCTAGCCAACTCTTCACTTTAACAGATATGGTGAGTTGAAAACCATACAACTTATTTGCAAGTTGTCAACCATAGAACGGATTTGAGAAGTCTTTACCAAGAGCCGTTTGCTCGAAAAATGTTATAAAAAAATAAATAATGTAATAAGTGTTTTGGAATAATAAAGGTCCGAGGAACGAGAAATAAATTTTGACCCGATCGGTTTTAAACCTTAGCTTTTTCCTTAACAATTAACGATGATAGTTTGTGCTAGTCTCAAGTAGATTTTAAACATGCTAGACTTGATTTGTTATTAACGTAAATGAAGACTTGTGCTAATCTCATGTAGATTTTAAATATGCCGAGTTGGAATTTATATGGCTAAGCATTCGCGAGTCTCTTTCTTAGAGATTTTTAATTGCGAAGAACGAGAAATGATAGTGTTAATTATAAGTCATGATATTAAACGTAGAATAGTTGGTTTTCTTTCAAGCTTATAAGTATTAATTGTGGCTTTTTCTCCCATTAGCTTGTTTCACTTATATGAATAAATGTTTAATAAATAAGGTTGTACGGTTCAATTTAATTTTTAGTAACTTCCCTTTGATTTTTGGATAATCGTTGATGATTCGAATTTTGGCTTATTATATGCATCACATGTTTATTGCTTTACTTATACCTTAAAGAGCCTTAGGGTATATGGTATGAGTAGAGTTAATCATTTTATTACTTTTTGCCTTAAAGAGCCTAAGGGTATATGGCATAAGTAATACTAATCATGAAATTATTTGTACCTTAAAGAGCCTTAGGGTATATGGTACTTATAAAATTAGTGATTATGCTGCTTAATTATTTTCACCTTAAAGAGCCTAAGGGTATATGGTGTTAATAATATTACTTGATTTATGTCTTAAAGAGCCTTAGGGTATATGACATGAATTAAGGCAAAAGCAACAAAAGCTAAAATTTTGGTCATTTCATCGGTTTTCTAAGATAAGGGTGGAAGCTAAACTCTATTTTTAACCGTCCCGCTTTATTTTTGGATTTAATAAGTATCGAAACAAGTCTTAAAGAGCCTCCGGGTATATGACTTAAGTAAAATATTGAGATACAAAAGTAGGATTTGCGAGAGGAAAAGTAAGTACACAATTAGTATTTATGAGTAGTGTTAGTATTATGACTTGTAATTGACAATGATCTTGTTTTTAAGCTTAGTATGGAAAAGTGAAAGTTGGGGACGATGAATTTATTTTGCTTGTTCTATGATCCTAAGTATTATAAAAAAAATGATGAAAAAATAATAATATTATGAAGTGTGAAGTATGGAAAGTTAGAAAAAGCATAAAAAATAAGAAAAAAAAATGTTGAAAATGGAAAAACGGGGCGTTTCTTAACTATTGATTTCTTAATTCCTTTAGATAAGCACTTTGCTACTTTTTGAGGTGATTAGTTCAGAGGGATTGAAATTTTTAGTTTTAAGCGCGTATTTATTACATTGCGTGAGGACACGGCAATACTTTAGTATGGGGTAATTTGGTATTCACTATTTTATACATGCTTTTTACCTTGTAAAACGACCCTAAAAGACCAAAAACATAATAAAAATGGCAAATATTTGTTTGTTTTTGTGTTTGTGTATGTGCAGGTACGGATATCGAATAAAGGACAAAAGAAAGACAAAACCGGACAAAACCGAGCACAAGATCGGAGAGAGCGCAGAAAAACGAGTCCAAGGATGCTTTCGGATTTAATTGGGCCAGCCCGTATCCCATTTTATGGGCCGAAACAGCCCAAGCCCAATTTAAGCCCAACAATAACAATAGCCACGTCCAAGTTTAATGAATCAAAATATGATGCATATTAAAAGTGAAGTGTCACGTGTGCAAGAATTTAATCAAGCTAGCTCACATGACATAGCACTATTGTTTGATGGAACGAATAGAAAGTTGACATGTGGCGTGAGAAAGGCTTATATCTCATTTGAAAATGAGAAGAATCATATGGGAACAGCTCACGTGCGACTCTAATTAAATCACAAAAATAAACACTGTGACGAAGCAACTCAGAAAAAGGGGTGACGATGTGTTTAGGAGAGCACGTTGGCATGAAAAGTGTTATACCTCACTCTATCAATTCAACTTTTGCAAAATGATCCAACGGAGGTGAAATGATGTGTTCAAGTTAAGCTTTTGAAAGGGACACGTGGAAGCATACAACCAGTTAGATCATTTTTATAATTGTGCCAATCCGTGTGACACCCAAAAACAGCCAATGATTGGCTCATTGACTACCCAATGATTGGGAATAAATTTACACAACTTACCCCTCTCACCCCATATAAATCAAACGCCACCCCTCCATTTGAACCAGTTAGTGAGTTAGTTTTTTTAGGATAACTTTTATATTTTTAGCTTATTTTTTTTAATAGCTTATTTTACCTTTTCAGCTTATTGTATCTTTCTTATTTCAAGAACTTAATGTGTTGATGTAATAAAATTAGTTTTGAGTTGCTTATAGATCTCGTTTTGCTTCTTTGTTAGCTTAATCTCTCGTTAATATTTGTTTTTGTGTGCTTATTCTATAAGCTGATTTCGTGCTTATTTTCACATCTTATTATTTTCAAAAGCTTTAAAATTTTTATTAAATGACTCCTATAAACCTTTTAAGCTCATTTGAATCATTTTCTAAATTAAGTAACTTTTCGAAATAATAAGCTTAAATAAGTTCGATCTAGTTTATTGCTGTGCTTATCTCGTTTGTGTTTTAATAGAATCTCTTATTTTCTGTTATGTTTAGTTTCTGGATCGCTTATTTGGTTTAAAATGAGTTTAAAATGCTAAATCTAACTTTTGTTATCTTGTTAGCTTAATCGATTTGTCAGTTTAGAGTTTAAATGCTTATAGCTTTGATTAATCCTTGTTACTATTTTTCGTTTGCTTATTGATGAAAATGAATGCTTATCTCGTTTGCGTCTTGGCTTATTGAGTAGGTTAAGTTTAAATTTCATGATTGGCTTTATTTGGATTGCTTGTTCGTATTACTTATTTAGTGCTCATTTGATTGTTTAGATTTGGTTTAAGCTTGTTTGATACTAATTGGTTGCTCATCTTTTATTCTATATAAGTAGTGCTTTGATTGTTATCGTAACCTATTTAGTATGCTTATAGTTCATGACAAATTATTGAAATTTTTGATTAACTGAGCTCATTGCCTATACATTCAGTTTGTTTGATTTATGATGGGCCACATTTGAATTTATTTGCACCTGTGTTCTATTTTGTGTTGGGCCTGCATTGCGTTTGGGCCTACGTTTGATATTTTGGAATGCTCATTTAAGTAAAATTCTCTTGGGCCACACTCTTGCACCTAGGCCACGTTAGGTTTGTATCAATTTAGGGCCTCTTGTGGTTCGTGTATTCAATATTGATTTCAAGTAGAAACAAAATTGCATTATAACCATTTTATTAGTTAACAGTTAACATATTGTTGTTAATTTTGTACTTTTTGGTACCGGTCAACTCATGAGGCGAGGAGCTTAAGGGTTTATTTAGCTAGACCGACTTTGATTAGTTGTTTTAGCTAAATAAACCGGGTGTGGCTATTCTTTTTTGTTAAATTGCGGTCTCCATTTCTGGTTCCATTTTCTAAAACCTTTTCAATTACTTAGCATAGTTTTATTATTTTATTATATGTTTGCCTATTTTTGCCATGCTTATTGTAGATTTATTTTATGTTTGATAAATTGAATTTCATTATGAGTAGTGAGTAGAGTTATTAGTGCTTGTTAAGTGATTAGTGATTTGGAATTTAGGTGCGGGTTTAAAAAGATTTAAAAAAAATTATTAGTCATTAGAATTTTCTTTTAAAAAAATATTTAGTCATAAGTTTTGTCTTTTCGATTTATATTTCGTCATTTATTTTTAAGCATTTCATTTTACTTGTAATTTTAATTTGTTAAACCTAAGCCCGCACTTAATGAACATTTCACGTCACTTAGCAAACATTTTAGTTATTTATATTTTTAGATCATTTTTAGTATAATCTTGTAGTTTTAAATCCTAGAATTAATATTAGTTTAAAAATAGTTTAAAACCAAAAGTTTAGCTTTTCTTTTATATGCTTTCCTTTTTAGTAGATTTAGAAAACCAAACCAAAAACTTTTATGACAATCAAGCTCGAATTAAAACTTGAACGTAGATTTCCATTCACCTCTCGTCGAATAAACGACCCGAAAGGTTTTTGAGATATCACTTTGGATAAAAGTGAATTTCTAGAACCCGACGGTAATACTATACTATACTATAATTGTTTCTATCCTTATTATTACGTATCTATAAATATATTATATATATTTTCTACGTATTGATTTGGACGGATCAGACATATAACAGCGGAAGCTAAATGGGGTATTACTTCATGAATCAACAGTCATAATCATAGAAAACGACTCAAAAGAGACGTTTTGGAAAATTTAGTTATCAT
>BQNB010054050.1:0-39710 GCA_026074375.1 Tanacetum coccineum | reverse complement strand
ATGAATTGATCTTTGACTCTGGCTCGTAGTCTCTTAATTCTTTAAGATTAGTCTTTGTACTGCAAGTAGTGATCTTTGAGCTTTGTTCATTAGACTTGTGTGATCTTTGAGCTTTATTTGAGATCATCATCTACAGTAAATCTCTTAATCATCCTTGTTGTAGAGTATTGCATTCATGTGATGTTGTGACCTTCAAACCCGCATGCTCACACTTTTCTGGATCATGATGATACTCATTAGAGTTGCGGAAGCTATGTTGTAGGTCTTTCATTTATCATGATGTCTTTAATTAGTAACATTAAGTGTGAGCATGGGGTTGTGAATTGACTCCACTGGAATGAGGTATCTCCATCTCTTTCTTTACGTGAACCTGTAATAAAACTGTTAGCAATAAAGCTTGTGGACGAATATGGCTTTGTCATTCGCCCGAGTCTGGTTGGATTAACCTCCGGATCCGTGAGGACCGACCTGTGATCAGGTATATTCATCTTAAGAAGAATCTCCTTGATAGGATTTCAAGTATAAGTATCGGATCATCTAATGTACAACCATCAGAATCACCATACTTGCCTGTTCTCTTTATTAGAACGTCTCAAAGCAGATAGCACGATAAGAGTGAATCGGTTAGTTACTATCTTACCGATTATAGAGGATAATTGATTTGAAAATCAATCGACATGTCACTTGAGAAAGTATTTTTCTGACACATCGAGAGTGTTTTATAGCACAAAATCAAATTTCATCAGAAACACATTTGTTTTGAAAGATCTACACAGTCAGTGTGCTCGAAAATCAATTGTTGAGCACATTGAAAGGTTTTCCAAAAACTATTCGTCAATTCACTGCCTGGAACAAGTTTGATTCATAAAGAATCGCACCATTGTTGCTTTCCATTTCTCACAAGTTTGACCCATAATGGATCTCACATGTCACCTACCAAGAGCTTGTTTGATGTTGGCTCTAGAAGGATTTCCATCTTCATTATGAGTACTTACGTATCACTCGGATGTTCTGGCAATACCACGAGGATAATGCATAGGACTCTTAAGATCTTATTTACTATCACAGTGTGTGATGAGCAAGCTTAGTTTGTATTAGTGTCCTAGCGAGATTTATGGATGATCTCATGGCTCTAAACTCTATAGTGCACTTTTAGTTTTAGTAGTCGGAGGCTGGACCAGACTGCCACCTTTTCAATATCGTCTAACTCGGAGCGAGAGGGACGATAGAACTGTATTGATCTCTGTGAGAAGTGAAACAAGAATCCTTTGAGGGATCTTGAGTGGCTAGGGAGGGTTGTGCAGCGTATCACTGGGTCTATGATACTTGTCTTTAATGTCAGCAATCAACCATGTGATTCCGACAGCATATGTATTGACCCGGTTTCTGCCTAATATTTAAGGAGGGCTGCTTTCTTTTCACCCTTTATCTTAACATTTCTTTTTCATTCTTCAACCCCTTCAGTGCTTACCGAGACTTCATTACTAGTACCTTGTTGGGTATGTTCCAGTACTAGCTCTATCTCAGTCCGCACTATTCCCTTATTCTCACATTACTCCTTTTGTAATCATACCTAAGGACTTCTACACTAACTAGTGGATTGTCCCTGGGTAGATCCCTCCGGCTTTGGCAGGATCATGGGAACAAGTACCTAACCATACCATCCTTATAACTCTGATAAAGTAAATACATGGTCGGTCTTTTGGTACTATTCTCTTTGACATAAAACCATTTAAAAATCAATCAAGGTACGGGTGATGTAAACATCAAAGCATTAGTACCTCGATTGTTTTGATTCATGAAACTGCTCCACCTTAACATGTGCGTCGATATTCGAAATTGTTTGGCACATAGAGGGAGGAGTACCTGCTTGAGTCTTAATAGATCACATTTTTATCAGATTTAATATTTAAATCACATTCTCTCCCCTGATCAAAAATTTCAAACCCTTTGAGATTTAGGATCTCAATTGATTTAAACATGTTAGAAATTTTGGGAGAAAATGTGGTATGATTAAATACAAGACGATATTGGAACCTATCTATGCTCCCCCTCAATTAATAAGGGATTCTGTTTGTGTCAGTTATGATGAATTTATAAATGATTTGGAGTTTAACGAGAAACTCATGAAAAATTCATAAACTGACACATAACACTGATTACCACACTACTTATTGATGTGCAAGATTATGTATGAGACAAGACCTGAAATGTTTAAATCGAAAGTGGCACAATCAATTTGTCCATGTTAGCAATCTGTAGTCCGTCTCGATACTCTCCAGATGGAAGTTGTCATAGCTTCCCCCGAACCAACAATCCTTTCATGAGTAGATTCAAATCTTTCTTGTATACCGCACTGAGAAGACTTGATGTATATAGTCCAAATATCCAAAGTACACAAGGATTTCGAAACCGTAACACCAAAGTCAATTAAGTCTCTGATGAGCGTATTTCTCCTTACAATATAGTGATGATATGAATTGAAACACCAAGGTTAGCTAAGTCTCGGAAGTCACAATTATTCCCTCTAAATAACCGAAATGACAATCCCTAAGTCAACTAAGTATCGGATGTGAACATTTCTTCCTGCAGGATAATGACTATCTAAAGGTATCATCATACCTATGAGTACCTCTTTTATCAAATATTTCTACTCCTTTTTTTAGAATAAGCATAGTGGTTGACCGTTTAAGGGAGCCTTAATTGAATAAAAAACACTTCAAGGCTTTTAAAACAATGTGATTATATCCAAGCATTCCTAAGCCTTTTTACAAACTATGAGGTGTTGTCAATATTGGTCATTTGTAGTTTAAAGCCAAAATTCACTAAGTCTCAAATTGCAAATAAGTCCACAAAGTTTTAAACAAATAACATCTAAAGCCCTTGTAGTTAATATAAATTAACTCCCCTGGAAAAAGTGATCCGTCATTATCAAAAACTTTATCCGTGTATACCTTGAGTTATTTTGAAAGACTGTTTTAAAAGATTATATGATGACACGTTCTCCCCCTCAACTAATGACCCGTTTTCTATTTAAAGAGCTGTAGTCATAGAATGAGTGGTTGAATTTGCTTTTAAATCTTTTTTGTGAAATTCCTTAAAACACTGATCCATTGTAAAGACAACTTTTTACCACCATGGCTAACATAAATAATTTTTGAAGAATCATAGAAGAAAAATTATTTTGTTAAAAAAAAAAGACTTCTCTTCTATATCAAGAAATAATGCACTGAAACATACATTAGATCGAGGGTGCACGGATATAAAGTAATCCATGCCCGAGAGAACTTAATCACCCGTTGTCAGGAACAACCGTCTTTTTGGCGACATGCTTTCCTAATTTTAAAGAGCGGGTTGCAGTCTGAAATAACTGCAAGCCATAAAGACATGTTTTGAAAACTTTAAACTTCCGTTCGAGCTTTATTTAAAGACCCGTGTCATTATTGAATGACATTTCTAGGTCCGTAAATGTTATCGATAAACAGAAGACATGTCTTGAAAAACTATTTTTGGTATTTTCAATTTTCTAATTTTTATGGTTTTTGTTGGTTTTATATTTTTGTATTTGCTTTTTGGTTTGAGTATGTACATATTTACATAGGATACAAGAAGATTTCTCTTCTTTTGAAGATAAAGCGCACTGAATCGAACACTTTTCATTTCTTTGAGGAGCGGGGCCTGAAGTGTTGTCAGCAGACGCCATTTTGTTGACATTGAGGACCAAGGCTTGAACTGCAGTGTTTAAACGAAATTTGTCGTTGAAGAGCGAGGCCTGAACTGATGTGGACAGACGTCTTATGTCGTTGAAGAGTGAGGCCTGAACTGATGTGTTCAAACGTCATTTTTCGATGAAGAGCGAGGCCCGAACTGATGTGGACAGACGTCATATGTCGTTGAAGAGCGAGGCCTGAACTGATGTGTTCAAACGTCATTGTTCGTGTTGATCACATTTAAATTCCTTGAACCCTTGGTTTCTGAGATATCAGTCTTTTCAGCAACCAAACTCTGAGTCTTTCTTTTTTGGGATTAAAAGATGTACCTGCACTTAAGTTAAGAGTACATGCACTGACATTAAGAGTTTGATTGCATTCATATGGGTTAGTGATATCATCATTTGAACTATTTGGGGGTTCACTGTCAACTTTGATTGTGCTATCGGTGAACATCTTTCTAGTTGGAACCCACCTAAAACTTACAGACTTGAAAATTCTACCCGTAGGTTTCCACCTAAGACAAGATCTAGGATTGTTTGTTTTCTTTTGCACAACGGAAGACTTAGTGGTTGAAAACATATGTCCTGTCGGGATTTGTCCGAGTGATCTTTTTTTATTACTTGTTTTCTCTAGAGGTTTGTAACATGTTGTTATCTTATGAGATGGCTTCCTCGCACGCGAGTTGACTTCATTAAGGAATTCGGTTACACAGGCTTCATGATTTGCATTAAAGACACAATTCTAACAAGTTGAACAAACAAAGTGTTTGGAGTCCGAAAAGGAACTAGAATTCCTAGAGTGATCTACTAGCGGCACACCATTTGAAATTCCACACCTACTCTTAGATACAGGAAAACTCCTGGATATTTGATTGTTGCTCCTAGGATTTGGTTTGCTACCATTAGTATTGTGGTGTGTTCTAGCAGAAGGTATTTCCCTAGGTTTAAGATTCCAATTTCTGTCTTGTGTCTTTTTCCTGGCTTCCTCTAGAAAGTGATTATAAGCCATATCATTAGAACCATACAATTCTTTTTTACTATTCCTAGAAGAGCTAGGTGCATTCACATGATGAGGTTTTGTAGGAGCAGATTCTCTAAAGTTTCTGGGGTTTCATCTTTTGATTTCAAAAAATTAACCCACGTAAACCGAGAATAATCATCAACGATGACTAAGATGTATTTCTTCCCATTTATGGTTTGTACACGCATCGGTCCACATAAATCCATATGAAGGGTATGAAGAACTTCCAAGTTGGTGTTTTTAGTTTTGGGTTTGTGGGTATGCTTTTTGCTCTTCCTAGTTGACATGCAAGACAAGAGATATTATTTCAAACTTCAACCTAGGTAAGCTCTTACGAAGATCTTTTCTGTAAGTCATTGATGGTACCGAAGTTCAAGTGGTTTAAATGACGATGCCATAACCATGATTTGTTCTTAGAGGCTTTAGACAACAAGCAGATAGGAGAGGACTTCATCATATCTTCGACAGAGATAGTGTATAAGTTGGACCCACAATAACCTTTAATTAATTCAACACCATCCGTATCTCGAACATAACAAGAGTGCTTTCTGAATGCAACTTCCAGATCAGAATCAAAAAATTGTCTGACAGAAAACAAATTGTGCCCCAGTCCTTCCACAAAATATACCATGGAGATCACACTATCACTAATCACGTAATCTCCATAACCCATGATAGCACCAAAGTGGTCATTCACGAATCTAACTGTCCTACGATAAACTTTTCATAATATTCATGTGAGCCGTGATCGATCCTCGTCATACGTTTTTGAACACCGGAGTCCAAATATTCAAGGATCGATCGTACATACCTGCATTTGAAAACAGAAGAAGATGGAGAGTTTGGAACATTAGATCCCTAATTTTGTTTGGGTTCCTTTTGGTTAGCATGAGTAATAACCGACACTTTGTTAGGTTTTAGTTGAGCTAGTTAAAAGGGCACTTTTCTCCTAAAGTGAATGTTTCTTCCATGTGGGATCCATTGATAACCTACAGGGTAAGTATATTGCCTTTGGGTTTCCATACTTGCTTGACGATCTTAATTTCCAACTTGCTTAAATTTACGCATAACATTTTAATAAAGTGGGATGCATTCACAGAGTGCAAATAAGTAACCACACACATAGCATGATTTGCAGAAATTAAGGCATTTGTTACAAGTTTTTGCAACAGAATAGAATTTCAAATTAATTACAGTACCGCCTTAAAGCTAATACTAAGAATCAACATGATTCGTGGTTATCAGACTAGGCATAATTTGGTCCTAGGGTGTCTTTCTACTTGCTTCTCATGTTGACACTCTTAGCCCGAAATCCTATTTTTTTTTTTTGTTTTATTATTTTTCTTGGTATTGCTCCTAGACTGTGATCCGCTAGCTCTAGTGCAACGGTTTACTCTTGTAGAAGGAGGCACAGGGACATTAGTCTTTTAAGTGTTCAGTGACTCAACATGTTTGCGTGTGTTATTATTTGATGTTTCACATTGATCCACAAAAGTAACTTGCTTTTTCCTAGTTAAAAGGGTAATGACACGTGTGTTATCTTGTTTATTGACATCGTTCGAGCAAGTGCCAATCGCATATTCTAACAATTCCTGAGAGTGTTTAGTATAAAGGCAAGTAGATGCAAGTGATCTATCTAGCGACCTTTCAATCTTAGCTTCCTTTACAATCTCGCGAAGGGTTTCTACACTTTCCTTAAGATGCTTAAGATAAGCATGGTGAACTTCCCTATTATTTCTATTGTGACGGGGAATTGGTTCAACATCTATGGCATACTTACCTGGAGCAAGAACTTTTGGTTTAACAGAATTAGTAGTAACAGATTTCATTTTATTCAGTATCTGAGCTTTTAGATTCTCGTTTTCAGTTATCAAGGCAGTTGTCTGATATATATGCTTAGCACGCGTAATCTTAATAGAATCATACAATTCCTTGTAATGATGTTTAACTTTTTCATTTTCTTCCCTAAAAAGCTCATTTTGTTCTTAAAGAACGGTGACTTTTTCAGTTAATTGAGTGATCTAAAAGTCCAAGGCCCTGAAATCAAGAGTACAGTCTTCTTCACTACGGGTCTCCTTTAGTTGAAAGATTTGCATTTTCAATTTTTTGATGACATTGTCCTTTACTTGAAGGGAACCTTTCATTTTTCCGATTAAAAACACTGAGTCAAAATCAGGAGTATCTCTAGCAGGTAGAGGTGGGTTATTCCCAAAACTTTCTTTAAGGTTTTGATACTTTAACTGCAAGTTTAAGTGATTGACCTCAAGATTAGAAAATCGGTTTACTAATTCATTGTGATCATCATTTTGAATCTTATTACGTAATTCAGAAAGCTCTGCTTCAAGTTCCAGACAACGTGCTTGAACAACAGTGTAGGCATCATGCATTTTAGTAAATCTAGATACATTAAGCTCAGAATTCGTTGCAATGTAAAACACTTCTTTAGACAAGCAGTCAACAATTAAATTATCATTAGCAATAAGAAGGTTTTTCCATTCAATCTCATCATGTTTCCTATCTACAATGTTTTGGTCAACTTCAGCTTCAAACTCTTCAAAAACATCTTTCATTTCTTTAATCTCTTTAGTTAGATCCTTTTGAATACCCTCAAAATGTTCTTTAAGTGTTTTGAAAAATGGAATGACCTCGGTGAGATAACATTCCTTGGTTTGTTCAAAACCCTTCCTCTCAGTGACCACCGTGGTGTACTTCTCTTTTTACAGGTTTATTAAATTCACAAAGTTATATAAGTGTAAAAATGTGTAATTTTTACTTGAATTTTTGGAAGCCACCCTAGGGACAAGCTTGTCAGTGTATTTGGAGATACACCATCAATGGGCTTGATTGGGGTCTGAAGTCCTGTGGTCTGCTTTGAGAGGTCTGCTTTCATCTTGATGAGATCTTAAGACCAAAATATTTGCTCAGGGTTAATTGCTTTTTTGGTGTGAAGGACGCTAGTAATTCACTTTTGAGTAATTGGTGGTGCGATCTTAACCTTATGAGTCACACATTCTGGGTCTTTCATTTTGTCATTTATTTTCTTCCTAGTGATTTTAGCTATCTCTAGGGTTTCCTCTGTGTTATGTACTATGGCCGAGACATGATTGGTTTTGATAATTTCATGACCATTATATAAAGCAGGCTGAACTTGCTTTGCACGGGTGAGGCATAAAGGGTTCTTGTAACCAATAGCTACCTTATTCAATTCATCATAATAGGGCTTTGGTTTACACTACATGTGAACTGTTTGAAGAGACTGGTTTTGTTTGTATAGTTTATCCTTGACCTTTTCTTTTAAAGCTTTCAGTCCAAAAATCTTCAAGTCTTATTTTTTCTTTCTGTTTAAAATCCTTTTCAAAGATGTAACTTTTTCTACCATTGACTTATTATGGTTGATGGTAGAAGCAAGTTGCAATTTTACAGAATGAAGTTCATTTTTCAGATTTTCTTCTTTAATATTATGGTCAGTGATAAGTATTCTTAATTGTTCATCAATCTTTTGTTCTCTTTCCGTTAATTCAAACTTGGCCCGTCTTAGGGTGGATATAACAGTTCATCTTGTTCTCAGTATATGTTGCAGTTAACAGTTAGTGAATTATCAAACTACGAGTTTCCGGTGTTTTTTGAGGCAGGATTGGCAATTAGGTTCACCATATCATTACATATCAACATGTAAACATCATTTGGTATAAAGAAACATTATTTTGTACAACTGCACCACGTTGTCTTTTAAACGAGAACTGACATACAGAGTCATATTACTATCACACAGTATAATCACAGTGGAGAAACAACATAGTTTTGAGGATGTACTTGTCATGCATCGCCGGGTAACGGTCAGATTTTCACAAACAACATCCTGATAATGATCATTATCATGTACCTCAGATATAACGTCCGAATCATAAGATGGACCGACTTCATCATAGACATGATCCGCGGATGATAGACTTGCCATGAACATCGTCTGTGCAGTAGGAGCCTCATTAACATCAGAATCAAAAGCATCATAGTCATCAGCTTGAAACACATTATCCACATTAAGTGCTAAGTCCTGAACTGATGATTCTTCCACATCTTCATCCACAACGTTGTCTTGTCCACCTGCTAAGAATAGTAACTGCTCTTCATCCAATGCCACCTGTTCTCCTGAGCTTGCATCAACAACATCTTGTCTTTGAAGTATTCTAAGTTCTGTGGTCGCTTGGGCTGAATACCAGTTCCTTGCTATGTGCCTAAACCGTTGCAGATGTAAGCACTAATCTTCCTTGCTTGACCTGGATTAGCATTCCCAACTTTTCTGAGGATCCCCATAACAGCCTGCACCTGCCCCGGCATTGTTACCTGTCCTCAATTCTGTCATTTTCGACGGACTTCTGATTAATTTGAGAAATTAAAGAGTCACTATTGTCTTTATTTTGAACGTGTGTCTTTTTAATTGAATTATAAAGTTCTTTGTAAGTCTGTTTCAAATGCTTATTTTCTTTATGTAGTTGCTCATTTGCTGCAAGTAATTTAGCCACAATGTATTCTAATTCGATGTTAATAGTTCTCAATTACATCTATATCATTTTTAACTTTGGCTTCATTACTTGCTTCCTTCACACTTTTGATTTGATTCTTCAAGTTGTAAATTAGTGTGGTTTTGGCCTGTAGCTGAGCTTTCAAATCATTGATCTAAAAAAATTCACGAAACTCAGGAGACTCTTGATTCTTACATGTGTGATATAAGTCCCTGAACTGCTGCTTGTAATATGCTCATCTGACTTTGTCCTACTGCATTCTGAAACAACTAAACTAGCATCCAATGCTTTACTCGAAACATCCTTACTCTCTTTTGATTGCATTTGTCTTTCATTTATCCTTCTATCATATCGTCTTTTATGATGTGTTCTTTCAGCAACATACTTCTTAACATTACTCATGTGTAGGAGTAGTGTTTCTTTAAACTGTTTAACTTGGATTCCAGTGTATTCAGCAAAAAACTTTTCTGTCATTTCACTGTCATAATCCAAGAAGTACTGCCAATCGATGAACTTCTAAAACTGATTGTTGAGCACCCAAAATGAAGCCATGGATTTATCTTCTTGGAATTCATCTTCATCAAGCTGATTTTGTAATTGATCAACGTAAAGGAACATCGTACTTGTGAAAGTCTCATTATCTTGACCAAAGAGTGTCATGAATGCACATTCGGATACTCTCCTGGATTTTGATTCATCATATGAAAGAACCTGTAGAAATGAATGAAGTTGCTGAAAAGATGTCATGCAACTTTCCTTTGCATGGTCTTGCATTTGTTGCAACAGATGCAACTCCCCCTCTTGTGAATTCGAATTCAAATATTCCGTTGAAGTTTGATGTGTGAAATGAAATTAAGGATCTTAAGTAGATTAAGTGATTGATGTTGTGGTTATGATAAACTTTGGATCGGTACAATGATTAGTGATTGTATGTTAAAAGTGGTGATTGATTGTTAGATTAGGTGATATGTTGTTTAAGTATGGTTTGGTTTGGTTGAAAATAAGGTAGACAAATCGCAGTGAAGAGCCTTAGACAAATCTCAATATGTTGGAGACAAAACGCAGTGAAGAGGAAATTTTGCCAGAGTTTCTTTTCACCAAAACGCAATGTAGGTCTTCAAAGGTAGACAAAACGCAGGAAGCAAATCGCAGTGAAGCACCTTAGACAAAACGCAGTCAATTCTTGAGACAAAACGCAACCAAGAAATGAAATGGACAGAGTCTCTCCTATACAAAACGCAAGAAAGGTCTTCAATTAGGCAAAACGCAGAGGCAAAACGCAACCTTTAATAAACCAAAACGCAGAACCAAAACGCAGGAACCAAAACGCAGGAGACAAAATGCAGCTCCTAATAAGACAAAACGCAGTACTGTTGTCCTTTACAAAACGACAAACCGCAGTGTACTTTTCTGACAAAACGCAGGAGGCAAAACGCAGAAGGAAATCTCAACCTGTAAAATAAACCAAAACGCAGGAGACAAAATGCAGCTCCAAATAAGATAAAACACAGTACTGTTGTCCTTTACAAAACGACAAACCGCAGTGTACTTTTCTGACAAAACGCAGGAGGCAAAACGCAACCAAGAATATGCCAGTGAGACAAAACGCAATGATGAAAAATACGACCTTTTCCACCTAAAAATCACCCTTTTGAACGTTTTGCTTGGTTTCTTTTGCACAACTTGGTCCTAGAAGGCTATAACAACTATAAAAACACCAACTTTAACACCACAAACGTGAGAATCAAAGAGTGTCAAGAATGAGACCATAAACCTTCAAAAACCAAACTTTTGATCTAATCTAACTAAGAAAACACACACACAATCTAGCTAATCATCCCATGGGCTTTGATACCAATTGTAGTATATTAGATATCATAACACAATAAAGAGATGATGGGTTGGCCGATTTCTAGAGAGAGAAAGTAGGATTCTAGTGAGAGAAAAACACCTTTAGTGTGTGTATTATCAAATGATCAACCAACCTCTTCTCATGGCTGGAAAAGGGGTATAAATACATGTGTTTTGTGCCCCTAAGTGGGCTAACATGTGGGTAAAGACCCGGCCCAACACCATAAGTCATACGGTAATTAAACGATTAATATTAAGGCTACGAGCTAACCTATGCTAGACATTACACGGGGTGACCGAGTCTTTTACATGGATTTTCATAATTCTAACAAAAATGTATAAATTTGAACATTGAATAAGATTAGTTAGAATCAAGGTTTTCAATATCGGGATCTTACCCAGGATCGTTTTCGTCTTTGCAAGATCGATATCGTAAGGTCGGATCGGAATCATAAGATCCTACTATAATGTCATTTTCTTAATAGTCTTTGTAATATTATACAAATCTACAAATTATTATATATCATAAACACAAATTTATATAAATGTTTCATAGAAACGGTGTTGTAAATTATAATTTTGAAATGTTTAAGAAGATTAACTTGTTTTTAATATCTAGGAAACACAACCCATAAATTTGTAGTTTGAGAAAAGTAAGATCGGATTAGAGTAGATCTTAAGATCCTATGGTCAAGATCGGGATCCTATAAGATCTTAAGCATGCAAAGATCCTACATAGGATCTGGATTATTTTTGCTTTGCAGTATCGCAAAATCATAAGATCCTAAGATCAGGATCGGGTTCTTAATAACCATGAGTTACATTTTGTTTGATCGATTCAATTACGTAATGGATAGTGATTGTTCGTTGTTTCTATAATTACGCTGACATACACCATGAAAGGGCCTATTTTGAAGTTATGGAACAGGGCCTCCAACTTTCACGAGACGGCCCTGTTGATACATTAACATACACTTGTTGACAGTGAGAGAGAACATGTCATTACAAAAATAGACAAGCCTTAGACAACGTTTGCTCGTGGCTTTTATCTATCGTCATAGCAAAAGCAAACTCAAATTGGAAACAGAATTTTGTTAAACTTGAACCAGGTTTTCTTGTCACATATTTCGAGGAGATGGAGTAGTAAGGTTGATCCAAGTTGGAAGCTTACAAATACTATTCATTGCCTTTTTACTCACAAACAGAATCAAATTGGACTGAATTTGTATGACAACGTTAAAGACGTACATAACCGTACAAAAACATATAAACGTATATAAACGAACAAAATTGTTCGAAACCATAAAAAACGTATATATATAAAAACATATAAAAACGGATGAAAACGTATGAAGGCGTATAAATAAATAAAAATTAAAAGTAATTACAAACTGTTAATTGGTTACACATAATGAATCACTTTGGTTAGTTGGTCACGTAAAATTTGTAGTTGGTTATATAAAATGAATCACTTCGGTTAGTTATGCAAAATTTCTTAGTGGACACGACCCGAAGAGGTGGGCTTTAATTGTCTTGTATGTATCGTGACACGGAGTAAAAACCTATATGTATCGTACTTGTCACTTTATCCTTTTGTATGTGTCGTACTTGTCACTTTATCATTTTGTATGTATCATACTTGCCACTATGTATCGTTACATGGAGCAACTTGTAATGTAAAAACCGGATGTATAGGTGAAAAAGTATACAAAAATACGGAATTTGAATGATTAGTACACACAGAAGGATTTTTTTTCTTCGATACCTATAAAAAGATTTTGTGGCAAGTATGATGAGTTTTTAAATAATTAGCCCTTAAAAACTAACTGAACAAAAAAAGATTTTGTCAATCGGGTTAAAATCGCTAAAAATGTGTTCATAATATGTAAGACCTCATACTCGAGTTTCGAACTTGATAAGAGTTGGGCCAAAACTTGATGAACATAACATGACCCAACATGTATTGAAATGACATGTTTTGATTACAGGCATAACATGCTTATTATTAAGTACAAAATAAGCGAAACCATTTTCAATAAGCTTAACAATTTTCAATAAGCTTAATGCTAATCCAATAAGCAGGAAAAGAATCATAAACACCCGCTTAGACTAAAATATTAGCTTTCATGTTACGACGTTAAAATGCTTATACGCTCAAAAACAAATCGTAAGTAACACGGTCTGAGGAGGAATTTGCAGGTACCAACTTGAGTCCCAAACATTATAATTGTATTTATAATATACAGGTACCAACATGCTTTTTCCAAGAGCCTATTTAAGGGTGTTTGGATTGCTTACTTGTATTATTATTTCAAGCGCCTATTTGATAGTAGATATGTTAGTAACATATTAACTCGAAACTTTCAAAGACCTTAATATTCCTTTTCACGAAATATCTGAATACAATTAGGAGTAAGTAACATAGTAATTTTGACCCATCTACCTTCAATGAGTAAAACTTTGAAATGTCTTAACTCACTTCATCCTTATTATTTAACTATTAAGAATGTAGTTATTGAGCTTTTTATATGACACATATTCCATAAAACATGAAAAAAAATGTAAGCATGTTAGACATTGTCAACCCATTTGAACCTAAAAAAATTTACCTTTTTGGCACCATGATTCGAGAGGTAATATCAATAAACACACACTAAGAAGAGAAAAATTATCTTTACATGTCATTTTAGGAGGCCAACTTAATGTGAAATAAGGAAAATTGAACCATGAATGATATTGATATCCTGATCGTCACGTGATGACTAGTAACTTTGTTAAACACTCAATCATCTTTTCATAATCAACCTTTTTCATTTTAATCAATACAACTGCTAACAAATCTTTATACTATAAAAGATTCAGTTTGTCTATAATCAATGTGAGTCTTTATGATTTAAACTCATTTAAACCCACACCTGTACAGCTCCTCCAAAATCAATACATACGGATGCAAAGCATCATCTAACCTTTGATTTGCCACACAAATAATTGCACAATTATAACATTTGACATCTCTAAGAATACACACATAATCCATTCATCATTAAGTGATTAAAGATTTCTGATTTTGGAGTGCTTATTTTGTGAAGGTTAAATTCATTCCTTTTGAATTTGCAGGTACCAACTTCAGTCCCAAACATTATAATTGTATTTATAATATGCAGGTGCCAACATGCTTTTTCCAAGAGCCTATTTAAGGGTGTTTGGATTGCTTACTTGTATTATTATTTCAAGCGCCTATTTGATAGTAGATATGTTAGTAACATATTAACTCGAAACTTTCAAAGACCTTAATATTCCTTTTCACAAAATATCTGAATACAATTAGGAGTAAGTAACATAGTAATTTTGACCCATCTACCTTCAATGAGTAAAACTTTGAAATGTCTTAACTCACTTTATCCTTATTATTTAACTATTAAGAATGTAGTTATTGAGCTTTTTATATGACACATATTCCATAAAACATGAAAAAAATGTAAGCATGTTAGACATTGTCAACCCATTTGAACCTACAAAAGTTTACCTTTTTGGCACCATGATTCGAGAGGTAATATCAATAAACACACACTAAGAAGAGAAAAATTATCTTTACATGTCATTTTAGGAGGCCAACTTAATGTGAAATAAGGAAAATTGAACCATGAATGATATTGATATCCTGATCGTCACGTGATGACTAGTAACTTTGTTAAACACTCAATCATCTTTTCATAATCAACCTTTTTCATTTTAATCAATACAACTGCTAACAAATCTTTATACTATAAAAGATTCAGTTTGTCTATAATCAATGTGAGTCTTTATGATTTAAACTCATTTAAACCCACACCTGTACAGCTCCTCCAAAATCAATACATACGGATGCAAAGCATCATCTAACCTTTGATTTGCCACACAAATAATTGCACAATTATAACATTTGACATCTCTAAGAATACACACATAATCCATTCATCATTAAGTGATTAAAGATTTCTGATTTTGGAGTGCTTATTTTGTGAAGGTTAAATTCATTCCTTTTACTCTCTTTGCTCACATTCCGACCACCAATAGGAGTTGCGAATCCAAATGATCTGACGACCTCTTACAGCTAAAACACACATAATCGATTTAGAGGTAAGGCTTCTTCCTATAAACTTTGTGTGGGTTGTTAGGTATTTGATTTCAATTTAGTTTTGATTTTAAAATTAGGGTTTATGTGAGAATTAGGGGTTTGTTAATTTTTTTTTCCATTGGTGCAGTAGAAAGCTTCTACTGCCATCAATTTGTTAAGCACCCGCTATCAATTTGCTACTGAATTTACGGTAAAAATAACCCCTCTTTTAGGGTTTTAATTTTGGTTTTTGATGATAGGTTTTTGCAGTTTAATAGTTTTTTATGTAAGCAAGCATTTGGTTTTTAATGAATGTAAAGTAAACCAGATAAAATTTGGTTACAATGTAAGCAAGCTTTTGGTTTTTAATGAACTTAGGTTACCACTAGATCAACTGTTGTTAAAGGTTTATGGTTAGGTTTTAAAAACAATTGTTAGTTGTTAGTTTGGATGTGCAGGTGTTTATTGGGTCGAAATAAGATTGGACCAAAACTGAGAAAGCAATAACATAGATAAATTAACACTCCCAACAATAACATAGATGTCCTCAACCTTCTTTCTCCTTTGGAACATTTATAAAATTATCATTAATTGTTTAATTCGCTTTTATTCGTTTCATGATGAATTCTCTTAGTCGGCGTTAATTTTCTGTTATAGGACCTGAAGGAGAATCTAAAACCATGGACTTGGAGATATGCAAATTCACCGGTACCGGATAGGTATGCTCATCAGGCCCATGGCTTATTTTACTGTTTTTGGATTATGTTTTATGTTTTTTGGTTTTAGGTGTTTTGTTTAGTTTTTGGTTTGATGTATTTTGTAAATTTAAGAGTGACTAGGCAAAGAAAAGAAAAAGAAATAGCAAAACATATAGTGTGATAACGAGCAGGACGAGCTGGGAGAAACGACATGGAAAGTGGTACCGGAAGCTTGCAAGCAGATGGTGAAAACGGTATGCTTAACTTAAACTCTTATGTCTCCTGTAATCTCCATATGGATCGATATGTTTTTGTCATAACCAAATGTAGAGTAAGTCTTACTCATGTATCTCTGATTTTTGTTTTTAAAGTCAATGTTATATTTAGTGTCATGTGTACAGGGGGTAAGTCTTACTCACGCGTATACTAATTTAAATTACAAGAAGCTCTTTGTTAATATATTCTGCAAATGGTATCCAAACTTAGCTTATGAATGTAACTTTAGTTTTAAAATAATCATACCAATGCCCATACTGATTAATGTATCCGTACTGAACGCTATTGATGACATGAGCAGATATATTTCAGCTTCTATTGTTTATACCCGCATTTTTTTAAAGTTATGTTGCATCGTAGATTACCCGCTTACATCTACCTATTTGGAGTTGTAGGATTACCTGCTCCAGCAATGGGAGCCATGGATGCTAATACGGATATAATAAAAAAACTGTATCAATCTACGGTACGTTTTCCCCCTGAGATTATTGTAAGTAGTTTCTCTCTCTTTATATATATATATATATATACGTAGTTGAAATGTTTTTGTGGTGTTGTGTGTGTTAGCCAAATGAGATGTTGGAGATTCAGAAGGAGATATACTAGAGCCAACAATATAGTCAGATTTACTATATTCGTTTTCACTTGATTAGAACTCTTATTTAGTCTCTTATTTCAACTGGAAACCTCACTTATCATTACGCGAACCAGAATTAGTGGTGTCCAACTACATCTTTGTATGTAATAGTGTAACAATTATGTAAAACCTAGCAAAATGACTAGAAAGAAATATTCTATTTCTATGGTTTGTTATTATAGCTCCAACTCAGTAGTTAGGAGTGTTTTTTTTAATGAGATGGAAGCTAAGGATTCTATTCAGAAAGCTAAAGTTAAATGGGCGATTGAGGGGGATGAGAATTTGAAGTTTTTTCATGGTATAATTAATAAGAAGAGATCTCAACTAGCGATTCGTGGTGTTTTTGTTGATGGTCTTTGGTGTACCGATCCAGGTATGGTTAAGGAGACTTTTTGTAATCACTTTGAGGCCCGTTTTAAGAAACCTGTTACTCATAGGTTCAAGCTTAATTTTCATTTTCATAAAAAGTTGTTGCAAGGCCAAGCGGCTAATTTGGAGAGGTGTGTATCGCGAGATGCCTTCACATTCGAGTTCTTTAAAAAGTATTGGGATTTTATCGGTCCAGATTTTTGTGAGGCGGTTGAATATTTTTTTGTGAATGGATCTTTTTCCAAGGGGTGTAATTCGTCTTTCGTTGCTTTGATTCCGAAGGTTATGGATGCCAAATTTGTTAATGACTTTCGTCCTATAAGTTTGATCGGGTGTGTGTATAAAGTCATTACGAAGGTTCTTGCTAACAGGTTGGCTTCGGTTATTGCGGATCTTGTTTCCGACACTCAATCTGCATTTGTTGCTGGGAGACAAATCTTGGATGGTCCTTTCATTCTTAATGAAATTTTGCATTGGTGCAAAAGGAAGAAAAAGCATGCTATGTTCTTTAAAGTCGATTTTGCTAAGGCTTATGACTCGGTTCGCTGGGATTATTTATTAGATGTCCTTGAGGCGTTTGGGTTTGGGTCGATTTGGTGTAAATGGATTCGAGGAACTTTCAGCTTTGCCAAGGCTTCTATATTGGTTAATGGGAGTCCTTCCAATGAATTCTCCTTTCATTGTGGTCTTAGACAAGGAGATCCTTTATCTCCTTATCTTTTTATCCTAGTTATGGAGTCGTTGCATTTGTCTTTTCTACGTGTGGTTGATGAGGGTTTGTTCAAAGGAATTCTCCTGCCGGGATCGATCTCCATTTCCCATCTTTTTTATGCGGATGATGCTATGTTTATAAGGGAGTGGTCTGATGGCAACTTAAGAAGTATCTTAAACATTCTTAAGTGCTTTTTCCTTGCGTTTGGTTTGCAAATAAATATTCATAAGAGTCAAGTGTTGGGCGTGGGAGACATGTTGTAGATCAGGCGGCATCTTCTATCGGTTGTTCTATTATGCAAAACCAGTTCCGTTATTTAGGTGTGATGGTAGGAGAGTGTATGTCTCGGCACAAGGCTTGGGCTGACACTGTTCTCAAGTTAAGATCGCGTCTCTCTAAGTGGAAGGTGAAAACCCTCTCTATAGGTGGTCGATTAACTCTCTTGAAGTCGGTTCTTGGCGCTTCTCCATTGTATAGTATGTCGATTTTTAAGGTCCCTCGAGGTGTTTTGAAGATTATGGAGGCTATCCGAAATCGTTTCTTCAATGGAGTAGATCCTTTGGATAAGAAAATTACGTGGGCTGCTTGGGACAAGGTTTTAGCTTCCAAGAAAAACGGAGGCTTAGGTGTTTCGAGCTTTCATGCGCTTAATCGTGCTCTTCTTCTTAAATGGGTGTGGCGGTTTGTGTCTCAAGATGGTTCCCTTTGGTTTCGTGTTATCCGAGCTTTGTATGGTTCTTCGATTGGTTCTCATCCGACTCATATGTCGTCCAATTGGTGTTCTATTGTGCGGGAATTACACTTGTTAAAAGACAAAGGGTTCGATTTTAGGTCACATTGTAAAAAGCGTGTAGGGAATGGTAATGATACGCGTTTTTGGCTTGACAGATTCGCAATTTGTATACGCTGCTGGAAGCGGTGTCCTTATCCAATTCTCAAGATCGGTGGATATGCGATTTGACCGGTGATGGAGAGTTTCGGGTTAAAGAGGTACGTAACTACATTGATGACATGCTTCTTCCTTCTTATTCTGAGCCAACGAGATGGGTGAAATATATTCTAATTAAGATTAATATTTTTGCTTGGCGAGCTCGTCGGGATTGCTTGCCATCTAGGGTCAATTTTATTCGAAGAGGTGTAAACCTAGAGTCTCCTAATTGTCCGCTGTGTTCCTCTTGTGAGGAGGATGTTCCTCACGTTTTGTTTCGATGCGATTTGGCCCAGCTTGTTTTGCGCCATATTTGTCGATGGTGGGATTTGGATTGGCAGTTTTGGACGTCGTTTCCGGAATGGTAGTCTTGGTTCTCTTCTATTCTGCTTTCGTTCAAGGTTAAGAATATGTTGGAAGGAGTTTTTTGTGTTGCTTGGTGGTCTATTTGGATGTTTAGGAATCGCACTATTTTTGATGAGAATCCCTCTAGCCGTTCATCGATTTTTGATAACATTGTGTCTTGTTCTTTCAATTGGTGTCATAGTCGATGTAATAGGATGTTTTCATGGGAGGATTGGCTAAAAAATCCCCATTTAATTTTCTTGTAATGGTTCCTCTAGCTTCTTGCTAGTTAATAATATTTGCCGTTAAAAAAAAAGTAGTCAGGAGTGTTTGGATCTATTTTTAAACAATGTATTCATTGGTATTCACTACGAAAAAAGTTAAATGGCTACACTCCAAAGAGTTGAAAGGTGGTTATATGTTAGCTTGAAACTTCTGGCATGATATTGAATAAACTTAACTCTGCACTTACGTTTGTTTGACCGATGAGCTAAACATTGCTTGAGGTGAAACTTAAATATTCAATGAATTTTGTTTTATAGCCTTGGAATGATAGCCCACATGGGAAAAAGATTATCAAATCCGAAGGGTTTTTTTTTGCAAAAGATTATTGGTATTGGATTGCAATAGCAACTTTTGGTTGGATTCATTCTACTCTTCAACTTATGTTTTGCTTTGTCTCTCATTTTACTCAACCGTAAGTAGTCATAACACAAACTTAACATTTTTCGCTTTCCGTCGTTGTTTAAAGTAGTCATCTGTTAACAATTTATGAGCTCTACACCTTTCAAAAAATCACAAGTTAATGTAGCATCACAGGACGATAGTGATTGCATATGGATAGCTTACTTGCACCATGATTGTACTACGATTATATTACATCAAGATATCAAATCCAGTAACATTTTGCTCAATAAGGATTTTGAACCCAAGATTGCTGATTTCGGGGTGGTAAGAATAGTAGACGAGGAATGTTTAGGGTCAAATATATTATTCATAAACCATTTCTTTTGTTGTATTCCGACTATTATCTTACTGAATTCTTACACTTGGTATAGAAGAATGTATATGATTGACCATAATCTCAATATTTATGTTGGAATTGAATCCTTATTCCTTTGATACTTATTTAAATTAAAATTATACATTTGAAGACTATGTCGGTACTAATTACATGTTCTTTCTTTATTATTATTTTTTTAACATCTTTCTTTCTTTATTCAAGTTTTGAAATACGCAAAGTATGAACATAATGCATATGTCGACATGTTATGCTCAGTTCAATAGTGACGTGATTAATAACGGGCCAGAGACATGACGGCCAGTTTGTTTAATTGGTAAGCAAACCGTTCCTATAGCCAAAACTAATAATGCTCTCAACAAATAAGTTTGTTCAAAGTTAAAGCGTTTTATAAAAATTATGCGGATCAGTTGTTTGATAGAGTGCTCAAATGAAGAAAGTAGCTTAACAATCCAATTTTGCCCACAGACTAAGCCTGGTGCAACGCACGGGAGTCGACAAGCCTCGTAATATTAGTTACCAAGTTCTTCAACTTGATTGTCAAAGTCTTAAGTCAAAAGTAAAAACACGATAATTTTACCAAAACTTTGAATATCGGACAAAATGATTCATTTACAAAAGTGAGTTTGAATCATAGGCGATTACATTCAAGTGAGTTAGTTTTGATTTCACAGCCATACACACCAAAATTATAGTATTTTAAATATTTTAGAGACCCAAGGTCGGGAACTCGGTGGTATTTCAAAGATATACTTTCTTAATAAAAAATATTGAAATCGACTAACTAATGATTACATGACGTACTTTTAAAATTTCATATGTATGTCAAGTAATTGGTGGGTGTATTTGAAGAAATTAAAAGAGTAGCAATGAAAGCCTCGTCAAAATCAACATTAACAACCCCACTTTTAATTAAACTTTAACTGCGCCAGACTCACCATTAGCTTTTAACTTTTTCATCTGGTAGAACCGCAAAATCATCCCAGTTCGTATTAACCGCACCAAATGTTGGAAATTTAGTTCAATTGTGGGTTTTGTTCATATCGGTTAATGGGGATGGAGGTGCGGAGTATACACTCAAAGGTCACTGAACACTAGTGGTTAAAAGAGAATTCATGTATCTAATGAAGATCAGAGGTAGCTGATGTCTTCAGTGAGTAACTCCGGACTGAAGGGTCAGTAGTCTCTGGTGATCCTCAGTGAGTTCACTCTTCAATGAGTAACTCTGAACTGAGGGATGTTCATCAGTGTACTGATGGCTTCAGCTGTGTAACTCACTGAGTGAGTCAGCTGAAGGATACCATCAGGGAGTAATCCATCAGAGGTTATATCCTCAGAGGGTTAACTCATCAGCGGGTCTTTTCAGTCTGAACCCTCAGCGGGCATGCTCTTCAGCGGGCTAGCTGATTGTTCAGGGCGCTGAAGGCTCAGCCTCATTGGAATGAATTCAACTAACTTGTCTTATTCTTATGGCAAGTTTGACTGCATTTAATGACCAGGATATGAATGGTCATGTAACCACTATTCTTTAATTAAAGGAGGATAATTATGGATACGTTTATATCTCCTATAAACTCTTCATATTCCTTTGACTAGGGTTTGAGTGTTCTCCTATAAATAGGAGATTACATATTGCATGTGAGATGTGTGAAAACATACAACCGATAACCTAAACACGTAGTAACGCAGGGTTCTTGATTTGTGCCTAGAACAAGAACACACACTTGGTCTTATCCCAAGGAGGTATTCATGATACCCAGGCATCAGGTCGAATAATCTTCTTTAGAAAGTGATTACACGATTTCAAGTGATATCCGGTAACCATCTTTGGTACGTAGCTAGGTCTTTGATTATCTTTACCCTGATCTGGGATACACATGAAATTTAACAATCAAAGAAGATTATTTTGTGATAATCAATGGCTGCTGCTGCTATGAAACACATGGCTTCAAACTTTGCCAAGCTTGACAAGTTTGAAGGGGTGAACTTTAGAAGATGGCAGAAGAAGATGCACTTCTTGCTCTCCAGCATGAGTGTGGTGTATGTGCTGACTACTCCCATGCTTGAAGATGGTGGTGATAATCTAACCGTGGAACAAGTCAGGAGGAGGGCCAAGTAGGACAATGATGACTATGTCTGTAGAGGTTTAATCCTCAATGGTATGTCTGATTCATTGTTTGATATTTACCAAAATGTTAAATCTTCCAAAGAACTATAGGAATCCTTAGAGGCCAAATATATGGCTGAAGATGCATCAAGTAAGAAGTTCCTTGTTAGTGATTTCACTAATTACAAGATGACTGATTCAAGACCAGTCTTGGAATAATACAATAAACTGCTTGGAATACTTGGAAGGTTTACACAACACAAGATAAACATGGATGAATCTATTCAGGTTTGATGTATCATTGATAAACTTTCCCCTTCATGGAAAGATTTCAAGTATACCTTAAAACATTTGAAGGAGGAGTTAACTCTTGTTGAGTTGGGCAGTCATCTGCGCATTGAGGAATCCCTCAGGGTGCAAGATAATGGCAAGCTAAAGAGCAACAATGTTGCTGGTTCATCAGTTGTCAATATGGTGGAGCATAACAACTCCTCTAGGTACAATGATAACAAGGGTAAACGTAAACATCATGATAACACAATGGTTGATCCTAACAAGAAGTCTAAAGTGACTTGTTGGAAGTGTGGGAAACCTAGACACTTGAAAAGGGATTGTAAAGGTGTTAATGTTGGTAATAAAGCCAATGGTTCAGGAACAAAGGGTTCAGTGGTTCTTCCAACTCACTGAAAGGTCAGAATATGGTTAATAAATCTACTCAGGTTTATTATGTTTCATATGTATCTGATGCTTACTTTGTGCAAGATGATGATGTTGCGTGGTGGGTTGACTCTGGAGCAACTGTTCATGTGTGTAAATATAGATGCTGGTTCAAGACCTATGATTCGCTGAATGATGGATATATTCTTTACATGGGAAATGAGTCAATAGCCCTGGTGCATGGACGTGGTTGTGTAGATCTTAAGTTTAGTTTAGGAAAGATTGTTAGTTTGTTGAATGTTTTGCATGTTCCTAATATAAGGAAGAATTTGGTTTCCAGTAGTGTTTTGAATAATTATGGTTATAAACAAGTGATTAAATCTAATAAATTTGTTTTATCCAAACATGGTGTGTTTATTGGTTTTGGTTATCTGAGTAATCATATGTTCATGATTAATATTGTCTCTGATAATATTGGTTCAGCCTTCATGTCAACCTCTAAACTAAATGATTCACTCTTATAGCATGCTAGACTGGGCCATGTCCACTTTAAGAGGATGCAAGATATGTCTAAGGATGGATTAATCCCAGCTTTTGACATGGATACTAAAAAGTGTAAGACTTTCATGCTGACCAAAATAACTAAGAAACCATTTCAAAATGTAAAACGTGAAACTAAAGTTTTGGAGCTGATTCATAGTGACCTCTGTGATCTACATGATACTCCTTCATTAGGGAATAAAAAGTACTTTGTGACATTTATTGATGATGCTTCTAGGTTTTTGTTTTGTTTACTTGTTGCATACTAAGGATGAAGATCTAGATAAATTTAAAGTATTCAAAACTGAAGTTGAATTACAACAAGGGTCTCGGATCAAAAGATTCAGGACTGATAAGGGGGGTGAGTACATGGATACTATGTATTTTCTGTCTGTTGGTATTATCCATGAAACGACTGCCCCTTATACTCCATAACAAAATGGTATATCTGAAAGGAAAAACAGAGTACTGAAAGAAATGGTTAATTCCATGTTGTCCTACTCAGGACCGAGTCAAGGGTTCTGGGGTGAAGCTATGTTAACAGCTTGCTATTTATTAAATAGGGTTCCTAATAAAAGGAACAGGATAACCCCTTATGAACTCTGGACTAAAAGGAAACCAAACCTGAATTACCTCAGGGTTTGGGGTTGTAGGGTCATTGTCAGACTCCCTGATTCAAAGCTAACAACTTTGGGTAAAAGAGGCATTAAATGAATCTTTGTTAGATATGCTGAGCATTCCAAGGCTTTTAGGTTCTATGTCATTGAACCTAATGATTCAGTTTCAATTAACTCCGTAATTGAATCAAGGGATGCTATATTTGATGAGAATAGATTCTCATCAGTCCCTATACCAAGTCAGAGGTCCTTGGTAAAAGGAACTGAAGACTCTAGTTGTTTAGTGGTCCTTAAAAAGGTCACTGGTGAGGTTGTTCAGCCTGAGCCTGAGCTTAGAAAAAGCAAAAGGCATAAGACTCCAAAGGATTTTGGACCTGAATTTCAATTATACTTAATTGAAGGTACAAGGGATGAGGTCTCTGACCAACACTCCTATTGCTTTAATGTTGAGGATGACCTCAAAACATATGATGAAGTAATGAAGTCTCAGGATGTTTCATTCTGGAAAGAGGCTATTAATGATGAGATGGAATCCATCATGGGCAATAACACTTGGATGTTGGCTAATCTACCTCCAGGTTGCAAACCTCGGGTTGCAAATGGATCTTCAAAAGAAAGCTGAAGGTAGATGGAACTATTCAAAAGTTCAAGGCAAGACTGGTCATTCAGGGCTTTAAACAAAAGTCATGGATAGACTACTTTGATACTTATGCTCTAGTGGCACGTATCAGTACCATAAGACTGCTGATTGCTATAGCATCAATTCATAATCTGACTATTCATCAGATGGATGTAAAGACAGCTTTCTTGAATGGTGAATTAGATGAGGAGGTTTATATGAACAACCTCAGGGCTTCATCATGCCTGGTAATGAAAACAAGGTGTTTAAACTGATTAAGTCACTTTATGAACTAAAGAAGCCACCTAAGCAATGGCATCAAAAGTTTGATGAAGTGGTTTTGTCGAATGGTTATTTACTTAATCAAGCTGACAAATGTGTATATAGAAAATTTGATGAATCTGGTAAAGGATTCATCATTTGCCTATATGTTGATGACATGATGATCTTTGGCACTGACCAAGTTCAGGTTGACGTGACAAAGGAATTTTTGTCATCAAGGTTCTCTATGAAGGACATGGGGGAGGCTGATGTTATCTTGGGTATAAGGATTAAACATAAAAGTAATAGAATAGCAATTTCTCAGTCTCATTATATTGAGAAGGTACTGAAGAAATTCAATTACTTTGATTGCACTCCAGTTAGTACTCATATGGATACAAGTGAGAAGCTGATGCCCAATAATTGTTAGGCTGTATCTCAACTTGAGTATTCTAGGGTGATTGGCTGCTTAATGTATGCCATGATTTGTACAAGGCCTGACATTGCATTTGCTATAGGAAAACTGAGCAGGTATACTAGTAACCTTGGTACTCAGCATTGGCAAGCAATTCAGAGTGTACTGAAGTACTTGAAGAAAACCATAGACTATAGATTAACATATACTGGTTATCCTTTAGTGTTGGAAGGTTATACTGATGCAAGATGGATCAGCAACACTGAAGACAATTCATCTATAAGTGGCTGGGTATTCCTGGTTGGTGGTGGTGCAAATTCTTGGGCTTCCAAGAAACAAACTTGTATCACTAGTTCAACAATGAAATATGAATTTGTGGCCTTAGCAGCTGCTGGTAAGGAAGCTGAATGGTTGAAAAACTTGCTCCTTGAAATTCCATTGTGGGTCAAACCTATAGCACCTATTTCTATCCGCTGTGATAGTGCTACTACATTGGAAAATGCTTATAGCTAGATATACAATGGGAAGTCTAGACACCTAGGTGTCAGGCATAGCATGATTCGTGAACTTATCATGAATGGGGTGGTATCTATAGAGTTTGTGAGGTGACAACAAAACTTAGTTGATCACTTGACGAAGGAACTAGCTAGAGACTTGGTTATAAAGTCTGCTGAAGGGATGGGATTAAAGTCCAAACAAGTCGCTGAATGCTAGGACACCCAACTCCCTGCGAAGAAAACTTGGCAGCTGAGTTCAATGTGGAAAGCTGAACATTCAGTGGACTAAAGCACATGTATTTACATATCATCCCAAGGATGTGCTTGGAACCTGCTGATAAAAAGGATGAAATATTTACTTCTTAATGGTTAATTTCTTTGAAAAAGTGCTTAGCAAGAACATGAATAAAGAGGAATCACCAATGTAAATGTTGAGGTTTTGCCGCCTCATGGAGCATGGACTTTGGCTCTTACAACATTTATGAATTGGATATGGACACATGGCTATGTAATAGTGTTAGGAGTTTCTTATGTGTTTAAAAACTTATGTGTTTTTACCTTCAGGTATTCAAATGGGTTGAAGGGTCTAATTCTTAAAACACCCTGATTCTCGAATATTTGAACGTGTATTTACTAAGGTGGAAATTCAATCCTCAGGAAATTTTTGCTTATGCACTTTTTTGTTATTTGTTTTATTTTTCATGCAAAGGGATTGTACTAAATTGGGAAGGATTGTTGGAAATTTAGTTCAATTGTGGGTTCTGTTCATACTGGTTAATGGGGATGGAGGTACGAAGTGTACACCCAGAGGTCACTGAACACCCTGACTCTAATAGTGGTTAAAAGGGAATTCATGTATCTGATGAAGATCAGAGGTAGCTGATGTCTTCAGTGAGTAACTCTGGACTGAAGGGTCAGTAGTCTCTGGTGATCCTCAGTAAGTTCACTCTTTATTGAGTAACTCTGAAGTGAGGGATGTTCATCAGTGGACTGATGGCTTCAGCTGTGTAACTCACTGAGTAAGTCAGCTAAAAGATACCATCAGGGAGTAATCCATCAGAGGTTATATCCTTAGAGGGTTAACTCATCAGTGGGTCTTTTCAGTTTAAACCCTCAGCGGTCATGCTTCTCAGCGAGCTAGCTGATTGTTCAGGGCGCTGAAGGCTCAGCCTCGTTAGAATGAATTCAACTAACTTGTCCTATTCTTATGGCAAGTTTGACTGCATTTAATGACCAGGATATGAATGGTCATGTAACTACTATTCCTTTGACTAGGGTTTTGAGTGTTCTCCTATAAATAGGAGATTACATATTGCATGTGAGATGTGTGAAAACATACAACCGATAACCTAAACATATAGTAACGCATGGTTTTTGATCTGTGCCTAGAACAAGAACACACACTTGGTCTTATCCCAAGGAGGTATTCGTGATACCCAGGCATAGGGTCGAATAATCTTCTTTGGAAAGTGATTACGCGATTTCAAGTGATATCTGGTAACCATCTTTGGTACGTAGCTAGGTATTTGATTATCTTCACCCTGATCTGGGACACACACGAAAATCCAACACCAAACTCTCACCATTAATATGTTGTTGAGTCTCACCACCCTTTAGGTGCACCTTGTAATGACGTGTTACAGTGTCATAGTATGCTTCAGTTTCAATGTCTTCCCATCGGGACACACCTAAACCACATATTTGGTAGATCATTGTAATTAAACATAGACACATTATAAACCACACACAATAGTTCTTTTGATTGATTTGTATTAACATGATACAAAATATAGTGTTTGGTTATCAAAATTCAAAAGCATGGCATAATCAAGAAAAGCATATTACCAGTATTAATGTCCTTATTCCAAGAGATCCAAAACCTGTCAATTTAAAGGCAAAATAACGTCATCAAACCACAGCTCTTTGTGAAAAAGACGTCAACGAATTTGCATCTTTTAAAAATTGCAAAAAATAACAAAAGATGTTTACCAAAATCCCTTATACATATACCTTGTGCTAACATATCACTTTTCGCATCTCCATCATAGTTTTTGCATGGCCATACATAACCTCCATCACTCTTAAGAGCATAAGCAACCATATCATTAATGAGATAGTGTTCATACCTACAGATAAATTACAATAAATAGGCGCACAAGTTATAGGAAGAAAGAAACGGTGTTCACACCTACAAATGATTGACAACACAAATGCTCAAAAATGTTAGGATGATATGATTTAAAGACCCGTGGATCACGGGGATCTTTAAAGAAATTATTCACTAAGGAGTTACGTGTGTAAATAAAATAACAAGTAACGACGAATACGAACGCGTTTATTATTATTTTTTAAGGAAATAATAAGTAATAAGTTAATAATACGATACCCAATCCTGTTTGTAACTATTAAGAAGATCTCAGTGCTTGAATCGTATTCTCTTGTGAATAAACTAACAAACAACAAAGAACGTAAATAGGTTCCTTGAATAATTTAGCACTTCTATTAAGGGGTATCGGTCCTTTATAAAACAAATGGGTTAAGTCACCCAAAGTGTATTCATAATCTACAAATTTTGTATCTTTTGAGAGGTCTACACCCCATAGTATCCGCTTCACAAGCCATGTTAGCTTCCGAGAGAACGGACACAAACTTTATCCGATAAACCTTTTTCAAGCCTTGTATGATACCTGTATCAGTTTCTAGATGATCAAAAAGACCAGTCACTCCTTTATAATCTATACATGTGACAACACCAAAATATGTGTGATTTTGTTTCGAGTATTTAAGTAAATCAAAAGTCTGACATTAAGGGTGGTTATGCTATTGACATTTTTGTCCCTTCTATGCTTCTACTACAGCAACAAATAAACCAATCAAACCTCTATGACTTATCAATGATATAATTTATAACTTGTGAGTATAAGATAATCATAATAATGAAATAATGTTGGTGATTTTAGTGTCATCAACGGCCATTTAGGTAATGACGATTTACTAGAGACTAATGAGATTCATAATTAGCTTGGATACGAGTTAGGGGCATTGTGAGTACACACTCGTTTGAGTTTATATGTTTTCGACCTCATGACAAAATGCAGAGATCAATGTCGGTACTAAGTTTATACTACTAGCGGTACTAAGTTTATACTGGCGGTACTAAGTTTTTATACTGGCGGTACTAAGTTTATAATACTAGCGGTACTAAGTAGTTAGTACTGCTAGCACTAAATAGTTAGTACCGCTAGTCGTGTAACTGTTGAAAAACAGTTGTGAAAGTTGGTTTTAACCAACTTTAACTGCTTAACCGTCATCTAGAATTTGTTTTAAAAACAGATTCATTAGTCTCATTTTAGAGGATAACAAAAAACACATACAATTCCTTCATTGTTCTTGATTTATGATTCTTGTGCCTAGAACATAAATTGATATACTATATTATCCCGATAGAGATTTCGTGCAACCCCGGCATGATAAGGGTCGAAATAACTTTATAACTTAAAGTGATTATTAACGAATAAGCGAGTTATTCAGGATCATCACACTCACACACCCCGATTATAACAAACGTATAAAGTATTTGGTTGTGATCATGGCTGGAAATACGGTGAAGGATATGACAACGAATTTTGGGAAACTTGATAAGTTTGAGGGGCATGACTTTAGACGATGGCAAAAGAAGATGCATTTCTTGTTGACTACTTTAAAAGTGGTTTATGTGTTGACAACACCGATGCCGGAATTATTGGAAGATGCAACAGTGGAAGCAATAAGGATAAGGGCAAAGTGGGAGAGATGATGACTACAATGCATGGTTCTATATTGAATGGTATGTCTGATTCACTTTTTGATGTATATACGAATTAGAAACGGGCTAGGAGTTGTGGGATTCACTTGAAGTCCAAGTACATAGCATAGGATTCTTCAAGTAAGAAATTCCTTGATAAGTAAGTTGATAATATTACAAAATGGTCCGATTCTAGACCAGGTCATGGAACAGTTATAATGAACTCCTTAGGATCCTTTGGACAATATACACAACATGGATATAAAAATGATGACCATTTCTGTTTCAAGTATAATTGATAAGTTGCCTCCTTCCTGGAAGGATTATAAACATACTTTGAAACATGGTAAAGATGATTTGTCTTTGGTCCAACTTGGTAGTCACTTGCGCATAGAGGAATCTCTAAGGGCGCATGACAGTGACAAGGGCAAGGGTAAAGAAGTTGGTGGACCTTCTGTTAACATGACAGAAGAAGGTAAAAACAAACAAAACAAAGGTAAAAAGCGATCCAATGAGAACAACAGTGGTTCTAGTTCCAACAAGAAACCAAAGTTGGAATGTTGGAAGTGTGGCAAGACTGGTCACTTCAAAAGGGATTGCCGTAGTGGTAAAAAGAATAACGCAAATGCTGGTGGTTCGGGAAAGGGGTCTAAGGACCAATCCCAAGACCAAGGTCAGAATTTAGTGAATATTTGGAACAGTTTTGTTAAATATTCTGTTTCACTAATTTCTGAAGCATTTTATGTGCAGGTTGATGCAATTGCGTGGTGGATAGATTCTGGTGCTACAACTCATGTATGTAAAGATCGTTGTTGGTTTAAGACATTCGAAGACGGATCTGTACTTTACATGGGTGATGAACACTTTGATCCTATTCATGGAAAAGGAAGCGTAGCATTAGAATTTAGTTCTGGAAAAATTGTTACTTTGTTTAATGAGTTGTATGTGCCTAAACTTCGTAAGAACTTAGTGTCTTTGAATAAGTGTGGATACAAACAAGTTTATGAGTCCAATAAGTATATCTTATCAAAGTGTGGTGTATTTATAGGATTTGTTTATTATAACAATGGTATGTTTATGTTGAACTTGAATAAAGTTCCTGATGATTCAGATTCTGTATATATGTCTTCTTCTTCTACTGTTGTTAATTCTTCATTATGGCATGCTCGTTTAGGACATGTGCACTATAAAAGAATGCTTGAAATGTCTAAAGATGATTTAATTCCTGCTATTGATGAAAATCCAGAAAAATGTACTACTTGTATGTTAACGAAAATCACTAGGCAACCATTTAAAAGTATAACAAGGAAATCTGTCATACTTGAATTGATACATAGTGATTTGTGTGATTTTCATGCTACACCATCTTTGGGCAATAAAAAGTATGTCATAACTTTTATAGATGATGCCTCTAGGTTTTGCTATGTTTACTTGCTACATGCTAAGGATGAAGCCCTTGATAAATTTAGAATTTATAAAACAGAAGTTGAATTGCAACAAAATGACTTAGTTAAAACCTTACGCACAGATAGAGGTGGTGAATATTATGATCCTGTGTTTTTCCAATCTGTAGGCATTATTCATGAAACTACAGCTCCTTACACACCACAGCAAAATGGTGTGGCTGAAAGGAAAAATAGAGCTCTTAAGGAAATGGTTAATTCCATGTTATCTTACTCAGGTTATGAAGGGTTCTAGAGAAGCATGTTAACGCATGCTATTTGTTAACATATGGTTTTCTAATAAGAAAAAAAAGACTACCCAGTATAACTTTTGGTATAAAACCCCGACACCCCCCCCATAAAAAAAAAAAAAAAAAAACTTGTCATATTTTTGTCGAGTTTTTGGGGTTGTAGCCTTGTTAGGCTTCGTGATCCTAAACGGAAAGACGTTTAGGTGAAAAGGGTATTGATTGCATATTTGTTGGATATGATGAACATTCCAAGCATATAGTTTTATGTTATTAAACCTAATGACTCTGCTTCTATAAACTCAAATAAATAATCAAGAGATGCAAAATTTGATGAGAACCGTTTCTCTTCAATACCTAGACACCAAAGGACATTATACCAAATGTGCAAGAATCTCAATGGATGAACATACTGATGATGAACCAAATTAGATTCCCGAGCCTCGAAGAGGTAAAAGACTAGGAAGCTAAATCAAGATGGTTTTGATTTTCAGCTATATTTAGTTGAGGGATCGAGAGATCAAGATTGGATCACAAATACTCATATTGCTATAGTATTTGAGGAAATCCGAGAACCTATAATGAAGCTATCACCTCTCCTGACGCTGCTTTGTGTAAAGAAGGCAATGATGATGAGTATTGGGTTCTATTTAATGTAAATAAACATGAGTTTTCTATCTAATTTACCCCTGGTTGCAAACCTTTTGGTTGCACAATGGAATCTTCAAAAGAAAAGATAAAGTTAATGGAACAATTAAACAAGTTCAAAGGCTCTATTGGTAATCCTCAAGGCTTTAGACAAAAGGAATGGATTGATTACTGCGATACATATCAACCAGTAGCTCGGATCGATTTGGATCAGGAATCATCAGGCGGGGCAAACCCGATGATTACAACACACTGAATTATGAGTGTGGAGAAATACATCAACTTCTGGAATTGACCCTTGCCAACGCCCAGCGAATAGCCGAAACAATAGACACAACCTCCCCCCCTCTTAGAATAAACGGATCAAGACACATATGGAATCACCCATGGATCTCGGTCCGATCCCTCCACTCGAGATATCTGATTGTTATTATTATATTATTATTGATTTTACATACATATAATATCTGATTATACAGTATTGGTGTGTTAAGATTTGTCGTTTTTAATAGATTGATCTTATATTGTGTGTATGTAAGAAATAATGAAACGTCGGCAAACCCAAGTAGAAACCTTCGAGATTGACACTTTATCGTCCTGCAAAAACCTTTAACGGTGTATTCTAAGATCCTGAGCTCTCCTATGTATGTAAGTATGTTTCAAACCATACTATAAAGAATCATCGATTAATAATGTAGCAACCCTCCTAATATATTTAATATCTAGTGATTATTGTCACTACATAGGAAGGATGAGTGAGCTCGAGTCGACTGGGAGAGCACACCACTGCAGAATCAACGCATGTCCGAGGCGGATAGCTTCGCGCCACCTTCCTGCGTGGGTCCGTTAATGCCATGAAATACGTCCGCTCATAGGCTGAGCTATACCGCACCCGTTGACAGAAGCAGGGATGTCGATTTCTGATGAACTTGAATGAGGAGCCGACAACAGGTTCGCGGATGTCTTTTGCTCGGTAATGATACAGGTGGAGCCATGGAGTGGCGGAGTCGCGCGCAGAGATAGTGATGATACGGGGGGTGAGGCTGGTTGCGATGACACAGTTATCGTCTTATATGTTCATTATTTATGATACATTATTTCTTTATGTGTATATCTTTGGACTATTGACTTGTTTCCCTATATTCTACATTTAAACGCTTGTTTCCCTAAACAGTCATGTGCACAATTCGCTTTTAGGGAGAGAACGATTTCCTCTATATTAGATTTTGGTTTTTGGTACAGAGTTGTGTGAATTTTTGTATTGCTAGATGCGTTTACTTTGTATTTGTGGTTTTGGTACAAGTGTGCTGAGTGTATAGTAATTTTTTTCGGAAAAAATCTGGAAATGCTTGCTGTGCAAGGCAAATTTTTTTCTGGAAAAAATCTGGAAATGCTTCTGTGAAAAAGGCTCATATAAAAAAAAATTGAAGACTTTTCCGCACAGCGAACCCAAAAAAAATGGGGTGTTTATCCCCGCAGGGGAAAATCCGCAAAGGACAAAACTCTCGAGGTGAAAAACGTGAAAAGTCAAAACTCAAAGGGGATTTTCCCCATCGACATGTCGCTGGGGATAATGTGTAATTAACTTAAGACTTTTAATTATTACCTTTAAATATTTGGTTTTAATCAAAGTTTCCTCCCCAGCGACATGTCCTCTGGGTAATCTACTTGCCGACCGTGGACAATTTCCTGAACCAAAAAATACGTGGGTCCCACTTTAGTCGCTGGGGTTGTCCGCTGGGGAACGTTTAGGCCACGATCTTACCCCATCAACTTTTCCCCAGCACATTGTCGCTGGGAAAGATATCCCCACACCATGTCCGTGCTGGCGAAAGGGTCGGAATGTTGCTGGGGAAAGCATCGAAATTGTTGTATTGTGTAAAGCCAAGTTAGATAAAGATTGGCTCAATGTAACTCAACATATCAAAATGAAAATGGTAAAAAGGTGTTTATTTGTGACTTTTGTGGGTAAAATAATACGGGTGGTGCATAAATAGAGTTACAGAAAACATCTTGCCGCCAAAAGGTTGATGTAGCACCATGTACGCTAGTAGATTCGTATGTTAGAATGCTATCCAAAGTAATTGAAAAAAACAGATAAAAAGGCCTAAAGAGAAGGTTAGTAAATGTCATCTCGGATGATGACGATGATGAAGAACAAGGTGACGTAACCCTACTGAATAATAAAGGTATAAATAATTCTTCTTAACCCGACCCACTATTAAGAAAGCTTGTATATATACATATGAATGCTTGAAACTCTCCTTATTTTCAACATGCGGTAGATAAAGTATAGCCGGTATTGGTTTTCATTACAAACCATCTCCCTAATCATTTCCCTGTAAGTTCAACTTCATGATGATTTTTTTCATTATGTTTTATGATGCCATTAGTTATATGTTTTTGGTGTGTGCAACTAGAAACCCTGAACATATTAAAAGAAATCTATAGTGTAGATCCGTTGACGTGTATACAAGTTTTTATAACTCACAATGTCAGCATACTAGCAGGTCTGCAAAATGAGTAGCAATTCGTGTACTGTGGTGACAGTTTGATTTTACACTGTGTCAACTTACTAGCAGGTGTGCAAAATGGGTATATTTAAGTGTTCTGTAACAATATGTAATATAAGTGTTTTTGTGAATCTAATGGTGTCCCATGTGTCTTAATTGGTGGGACACGGTGATAGCATTAGATATAGATATGAATGTATGGCATCAGGCACGGACGGAACCAGGACACAATTGGACCAGGTGCATTTACGAAAATTTATACGAAACGAGGAAGACAAATTTTTGAGACCAGGTGCACTTAGGAAAAATTTAACACTACGCCACAAAATTTAGCAATATTTAACACTAAGCCGCAAAATTCCATGGGGGTCCCGGGACCTCCTAGGACACCCCATGGTTCCGTCCCTGCCCACCTTGACTACATTCCCTTTCCAACTGACCATAAATAAAGCTAGACTTTTAGAAAGGCATCATCAAGCTGGCACTCCACCATCAAACCATCCATTGAGCCATATCTAATATCAAACTGATGCTTGATCCAAACACCCGGTTAGATATTCATAGCAAGGAACTTCCTTATGGATCGTACTAGGCTCTTTAATAATCAAACTTCCAAAAACTATGCAGCTTCATCCTCAAATAATTCTTGAAAATTGGTCTTAAAAAAGCCCATCTACAACCTGCATCTTACTTGCAGGCAACCATCCTTATGGCATCTACTAAACTTGACTGCAAATGTAACTAGAATCAGGACATAACTACTATTCATCTTCTAGTTAAAACTAATACACAATAACCAGACAAGATTTTAATGCCAAGATACATGGTCCTCTGCATATTCATTGACTGTAATTTCCAATATCCATGGCATCTAACAAGACACCGTTCCCTTTCTTTACATTCATAGCAACTTTCCATTTCTTACTAACTTCCTCCATACGTGCTCATCTCTTTACAGTTAAGCTAGCTAACTTCAATCTCACATAGTTTATCATAGCAGCAAGCACATCTTTGTTATCTCTTTTAACATTTGTAAACAGTCTTTTGTTCCTTTCATTCCATATGAAGTACACACAAGTTGCAAGCATAATTCTTTTCAGGATACTTTTGATAGATTTGTTGTGCTTCATATTTGTCATTATAGTCACTATGCCATCCCACTTACTAGGTATTGCTTCTTGACCAGTCATCTTCTTTAATACTACCCATATTCTGTTGGAATATTAGCATTCAAAGAATAGGTGGTTTAGTGAGTCAGGGCAGGTTCTACACAAAGGGCAGACCATTTGCTTTCCAGGGTACCACTTTTGATGTCTATCATGTGTTGCAAGTCTCCCTTGCACTGCAATCCACATTATAAAAGAGTGTTTGGGAGTACAGTTTGAAAACCATCTTGTCTCCAGTCTTTCCATTTTCTATTAGTTGAGTAGTTTACACATCTCCCATCATTAGTACACGGCATATAGGATTCTTCATTTAGACTGGGGGTGTTAGTTTTGTTATCAGTTACCACTAGGAAAAAAATCTAATTTATATTCTCTTTTAACACTTCAAGCTGGGGGCGGACCCAAGGGGGTTCTTGTCAACCACATGGATCTTTGCCGCGCAGTGTAAATTTTTGGCGATAATAACAAGAAAATGTATGTAACTTGTACATTTTTGTTGTTTTATGTAGCCTCTTTTTCTTTGCTATTAAAAGTTTAAAACACAAACCTTTCAAATTTCGAATTTTGTGCATATTTTGCGACCATTCTACCCTTAACCACCATGTTAACATCGAAGGGTAAAATGGTCATTGTACATGAACAAAATACACACAAATGTCAAAATTTGAAAGTTTTGTGTTTTAGTAATGAAAAAAAAGAAGGCTACGCAGAACAACGGAAATGGTCAAGTTACTTGTTTTTTTTATTATCCTTAAATTTTTGCCAAAAATCCTGATTTCTCCAAATTGAACCTGGTGCCAATTTTTTTTGTTATATGTTTGGTTTAGTTAGCCAATTATTTATGTCAAACAAAATTTATGCACTTGATCATTTATAGCCTCACTTACTTCAAGATTGAAAAAGTGGAGAGTAACCTAAAGTTCACATTTTTATTATCGCTTTGTGAAATGATGTTTAAAGACTTGTAAAATTTGTTTATTGGATGAAACCCTTTTTGGGATTTGTGATTTACAAGAATCTAGAACACGGGTAGTAACTACTTTGGAGATAATGTTGAATTGGGGGTATTTTTGGACTGTGGTTCATCACTAGAGCATTAGATGTAGTAAAACTATTGTAGGTGTTGCCACGTCAGCATAACACTGAACTACATTTTACCTGTACTCCAGAAATCTGGACCCCACTTAAACACACAAATAGACACTAATTGCAGCTTTGCCCCACCAACGCCGAAACTATAAGGCTAAAGTGTTGATAACGTTGGGGCTATGACTTTGTTATACTCCATGTTCTTAGTTAAAATATGTTGTTACAGGAGGGACTGCTTTTAATGGGGTTGTTGAAGAACTTAAAAAGTTGACAACTTCAGTTGCTCATGTTCTTCCTGTTTCTGACGATGGTGGAAGTACTGCCGAGATTGTTCGTGTTTTAGGTCGGTGTAGTCACAGAAATTTAGTTCGTTTAAGTTTTTATGCAATTTGTGACATTTAGGATCTTGTTACGAAATTTTTTTGTGTCCATGTTTTCAGGCGGTCCAGCAGTTGGAGACATACGTTCAAGATGCTTGAGATTGTCTGATCAAAGCACTTCTGAGGCTCTTGCAGTGCGCACCCTGCTCGGTTTTCGTCTCCCTCTTGATGCCCGACAAGCAAAATTAGAATGGTAGTCTCTTTTATAATTAAAATAAATATAACTATATGAAGTATAAAGCATGCTAATCTGATAATTTAACAGGTATAGTATCGTAGAAGGCGAACATCCTCTATGGAAAGATGTTTCAAAGCCCTATAGAGAAACAATTCGTGCCTTTTTGGCTTATTTTCAAAACCAGGTTTTTTGCCTTTTCTACTAATTTTTTATGCGTTATTCTAATATTATATACTGCTAATTCACCGTTTAATTTTTTGCCCTTGCAGATTATTAGAAGGACAAATGAATCATTTTCTTTTAGCAATGGGAGGTATGCGCAACAGTTTTGTTATATGACAATAGATAACATTAGCCTGTCGTGAAAGAAATTGAACTAAATTATCTGACATAAGTCACTTTTTTACCAGCATTGGTAACTTTTTCTTTGCAGGTGCACGTATATTCTTTCAGTCTCTCGATGCTGCAATATTTTTGTTTTCACGAGTTTCCCAGATTCCCACAGAAAGTTTAGTCCTCCCAGTAATATCCACCAATGATCGCCTTACTTTGGGGTGTGAATTATGGGTAAGGTGAACAACTTATATTATCATGAATTAGTATCCTGTTGTTTAGCAAAGATATGGGATCACTATATGTCAGTAGAAGTAATCTTTTTACGTGCTGTTTTTCTTCTGAAGTTTAGGATGGAACGATAATACGTGGTCAGAATGAGATATCTCATCCCACTAGTGGATCATTGCAACTTATAGATAAGGTAAAACCTGTATTTTTTGACTCATTTCTTGTATGTAAATTGTAAAATAAATGTTCTTAAGAGTATTCCATCTTATATACAGGTAAATTCATCTGCTTTACCTTCAATGATAAAGCGTGTTTTCTACATGTAGAGTGAAGGAAGCAATTTATTGCACGAGGTGATTCCTTTTTAGTTGTTTTTGCCTTCACATTAGTATACAGCTATGCATAAAAAAAGTTAAAGTTTGAGCCACTCATCATTGCAAGTCTATTTCTGCCCCTTTTTGCAGGTTTTCCCAAACGTTAATCCATCTGTTCTAGAACAGTTGAGAAATGTGGATTGCATTATATATGGTATGGGATCCCTTTTTACTTCCATCTGCCCCTCTCTGGTAAGTCCAAGTTATGTGTAAAGTCATATTCTTTTGGGCAAATTATCCATAATTAAGTGTAATTGTTGACATAAAGTAACTTTTATAGGTCTTACTAGGAGTTGGGGAGATTATATCTTCAAGATCTTGTGCAAAGGTAAATTCAGCTATGGTACAAATCTTATAGCTTTTATAACTTTTATAGGTCTTACAACGTGTGATGTTATTATACTTCAAACTTTATTAATTTGATGTAGTTTTAAAGATTTTGTCTGATGATGCTAACTTGACTGTATTTTGTTTTGAGTTAATTATCAGGTACTTCTGTTGAATGGTACTTATGATCGAGAAACTAGTGGCTTTTCATCTTCTTGTTTTGTGACTGCCATCACAGATGCTTTAAACAGGACGTATGGTCATCTCAATAATAGTCTAAAGAACAATGTGAGTGTAATATATAAAATTAGAGTTATGATGATAGATAAAGTCACGTTGATGTAATTGTTTTTCTTTTTGCAGCCGAGTCAATATATCAACACTATTTTTGTGCCAAAGATGGTCAAATTCCTGTAGATATCAAATCCCTGGCTGCCCAAGGAATCGTTCATGTTGTATGTAGTTTTATCACAATTTATTGATGTATTTTAGCGTATTTTCATTCTGGTATAACAGTGTTTAATGCCACGTGTGGGTTACAACTTGCGTTGGCAAATAGGTACTTCTAGCTTAATATATTTTTAATAGCTTTAAACATTGCAGTTCCTGTCGAATCAATGCATGATCCAAAAGTGGGCATAGTTTACGAGCCAACATCTTTGATACAAGCTCTTGCCAACTTGTTAACTGGAAGCACAAACACACAAAGCTAATGGGGCATAACAACATCAACAATAGCAGTACATCACTTGGGAATTCCTCAAAGTATTTAGTCCCTTCAAATACTACTCGAGTAGTACAGGTTAGTGCATTCAAGGTATCAAATTCTTGGAAAACATCCTGCAGTGTCAGGAGACGGCTTAACATAGAAAAACAAGTACACCATTCATATTGTAAATTTGAAAGTAAAAAGCTAGCAGATCTCTCTATAAAATGTAGTTTGTTACTGTCGTCTAATAGCATTTTGTTTACAAGTTATTAGTTTGTATACTGTTGTGAACTTATGATTCAAGTAGAATATGACATTCCCAATTATTTGATATATACCAAGTATGATTCTGACTACATGAAAAGTGAGAACACAAAGTGTTTCTG
>BQNB010054049.1:26769-39710 GCA_026074375.1 Tanacetum coccineum | reverse complement strand
TAAATGTCATGTCGTTATAAACTTGTCTACTTTTACTAATGGATTTCGAAACGGGTAGAAAGGCAACGTTTTTAGCAATGTTTCACGTTGTCTTCCTAACTTCTTTTGCGCGTTCCAACTGATAAAGATACTCCAGTGAGGGTGCTTTGAAAATTTCATAAATACTATTCTGTTTTGTGTAATCATATGGTTTAACATAATCTTTATTCAATTTTGATCTACTCTCATTTGCAAGAGTCATGGTCTCTTCCCTATTGGGGCCAAATCTGTTTGCAAGATCAGAAGAATCATATGGGATCTCATACAAACATGGCTTTTCAGATTGAGCTTTCTTGAGGTACCTTGGGTTAGCAAATGTTGGTCTACCATTATAGGTCGAGCATTTGGGTGCTAACATATGAATGGTCTGAATTGACTGATTACGAGTATAAATAATTTCGTTCAAAAACTTTAGTTGTTTGTCCATATCAATCATCTTGTCTATATCTTTTTCTTTCGTAACCTTTAAATCCAAAATGACCTTGCTTTTCTCTTTGAGTTGACCTTCAAATTTTGACTTTGTTAAAAGACTCATTTTTACTAACTCATCATGTTTTTGATTGACAACTAAAATTTTATAGGCTTTAGTTTTTAAACCTTCTTTTATGTCAATGTATTTACGAGCTAATAGTCCTAGAGTTTCATTTAACTTTGTTTGAAGAATGTCATAATGTTTGTTCTGAAGTGCAATAAGACAACTATCCCGACAACTAGTAGCCTCCCCCAGAGCCCTACTAGTCTCATCAAGGTTAGTTTTGCACTCCTCTAGTTCTTGAGTCAATGATGCGTTTGCTTTCTTTAATTGCTTTAAAATCGTTTTGTTTTCCTCAGTATCAAAAGTTAAGTTTGCAATTAAATTAGCAAGCATAGCACGCTCATCAACACATTCTGCAGTATTATTCTTAGAATGTTGTCTTTCTTTGGCAAACACATTATTTTCATCATTGTTTTGTACCTGTTCCAATGGCTGTTCAGTTGAACTGGATTCTTCTGGTAAGACCTCCTGAATCTTTGCAATGAAACTGTAATGTGCTTCCAATTCCTGTTCATCAATCTCTTCATCCGTGTCCGCTAGCCAATCAGCTTGCAGTGGAACACCATGCTCAGCTTGTTTGCACATCATCATCTTTTTCTTGTGATACGAGTAGTCTTTAACACGCTTTGGCTTCCTGCATTCCTTGCATTCCGATCGTTAATTTGGGATTGATCAACTCAGTGAATTGGTATGGGTCCAGGCCTAAATATAAGCTTCAGCTGGTAGACTTTTAGGTGCGTAAGTGACGTATGTAGGATCGGAGGGGTACGCCTACCCAGTATATGTATGGTTGGTTTGATATGGTGATTTGGTTTGCATGTTAGCATAAGTTCATATGTTGCATAATTGTCCTATATTGTTTTGATAATCACAATAATTGGTTTGAAAGGTTTTTAATGTGAGTCTTAAACATATGACTCTCACCAACCGTTGTGTTGGCGTTTTTAAGCATCATTTTCAGGTGAGCTTCATGAGAATATTAAGGATAAGAGAAGTGGCTAGAGCGACTGCTAGGATTGCATTGGAGTTCGCTCCTGAGTTTGTTTATGTTTATTTCATGGATTTTGTTGAATGTTATTTGATTCTATTAGGATCATGAGATATTGTTCTTGTATTGGTGAGACCCTATTTCATTAATATAAGATGTCGTTCTTTTGGTTTTCGGTATTGTCATGACACATTGTGTCTTTATTACTTACTTATGCATTTAGTGTTTCTCTATTGTTGACACCATTGTGTTGTGATGATATCCATGACGTTACGCCTCGTGTTTCCGCCTTGGCGGGGTGTGACAATCAAGGGAGAAGATCTTATGGTGACAATGGCAGAAGCAATGCACCAACAAATGAATCTTCATCACAGGCACTGGTGGCTCAAGATGGTCTAGGAGGCTATGACTGGAGTAATGATTTTGAAGTAGAACCCGTCAACTATGCTCTAATGGCAATCTCTTCTTCAAGCTCATCAAGTTCTTCTGATAATGAGGTACGAAAATGTTCTAAACAATGTCTTGAATCTTTTAAAACTCTTCAAAAGAATTATGATATTAAAAGAGAAAAACATAGCAAAGCCAGATTAGAAATTCAAGGTTATGAGTTAGCCTTAGAGTCACTAGAATCTAGGATACTTGTACATGAAAAGAATGAACTGGCTTGGGGTGAAAAATATGAGTTTCAAAACTATGAGCTTAAATGCAGAGAAATAAAAATTAACAACCTTAACCTGGAATTAGAGAAAGTTGTTAAGGAAAGAGATGATTTGAAACTAAAGATAGAAAAATAGGAAGAATCGTCCAAGAATCTTGATGAATTACTCAACAGTCAAATGAGTGCTAGAGATAAAACTGGTTTAGGATATGGCACACAATTGAATGAAATGAGTAACAATTCTGAAACTGATAGTGAGATTAGTTTGAGTGTTTTTGATGTCAGATCAAGTGATGAAGAGAACACACCAGCAAATGATAGGTTCTCTAAAGCAGATGGGTTTCATGCTGTTCCCCCTCCTATAATAGGGAACTTTCTAACCCCAAGAGCTGACATATCATTTGCAGGTTTAGATGAATATGCCATTAGGAAGAAAATAATTGAGTCAAAAACAACTGATCTTAATACTAAAACAAGTGAGACTGTAGGTAAAACAAATGAAGCAAATACTCAAAAACCTAAGACAGTCTATGAATCAGTTAACAGAGATAAAGTTATCATTGAGGATTGGAACTCAGATGATGAGGATGATGTGTCTGAAGTGCAAACAGTTAGTCCTGTTAAGACTAATGAGACTCAAACAGTTAAAACTAGAGTTGATAAAATTGGTCAAACTTCTCAGAAACAAGGAATTGGATTTAAGAAAATAAAAGCTTGCTTTGTCAGTAAAAGTACTGACCATTTGATCAAAGATTGTAATTTTCATGACAAATAAAGTCAAGAATCTAAGCTGAAAATTGTGGTCAATACTGGTCCAAGGGTGGACAAACTAGTATGGGATAATACTAAAAGGGTTAATCATCAAAATTTCAAATAAATTGAAATACCCTCATTTAAGAAAGACTTTTATCCCATCAAGAGTTCTAACAGAAACAGGTTTGATTATCTGTGAAAGCAAAATGAGATAGTTATGGCAACTCGCCGTGAATAAGCCAACTCGCTGCCTAGTTTAAACAAGTAACTCGCCGTTTTAACTAGCAACTCGCCGCTTATTAAAATAATCAAACCGCTGAGAACTTTGGCAAACCGCCGTGTAAAACTGTCAACTCGCCTTCTATTTTTTCTATTATTAAACTCAACTCGCCTTTGACCAAGTCAAACCGCCGTGACACTATTCCTTAAATCAAGGATCTTGTCCCCTAACCTGTCAACTCGCCACCTAGAACAATGATATAATATGCAAACCTCCACCAAGAACACTAGAACGAATTTTGCCAAAATCAATCCATATGAACTTTTTAACCACGAAATAAGCTAGAACTATGCAATACTAAGAAGATATATGAAGATTAAGCTTCCTATAACATGTATTTCTTCCTAGATCAAAAAATACGAAGCAACTCTCCACGAAGAACACCTTACTTTGTTTGCTTATAATTCGAGCTAGGAGCTTGTTTAACACACGAAATTTGAAGCACTCTAACCTTTTGATGTGTAGAACAAGTAGAGAGCAAGATTAACCAACAACCAAGCCCAAATAAATTTTTGAGCCGTGGGTTGTTCTAAGCAAAATAAGCCACGAAATTTGCTAATCAACCACAAGAATCAAACACAAATCCACCCTTTGCTCTGATGCCAATTGTAGGATCCCGTTAACACTTCATAACATATATAATAATCACGAATCGAACTAGAAAAGAGAAAGAGAGGTGAGTTGTTTTAGAGAGAGAAAGAAGAGAGAGAGAGAGAGATGAGAGAATTTTGGAAAAAGGAAAAGATTTAGAATGAAAACAACTAACTCTTTTCTAAATAGAAAAGAGTTTATATACCCCGTCGCGTTAAATGACGCGCGGGATATTTAACTAGGACCCGGGCTCGGGTTTTGCTTAGGATTAAACCCAAAACATATACAAGATTAGATTAGCTATCTAGCCCGATTCCAGATATTATACTCTTACAACATTAACTGATTAAATGACCGAGACTCGTACACGTAATGAACGAACTTCCTGTTCGGCTCAATATTTTAAGGCTAACAGGTTATACCATATGTTCTTCTTCTACCAGTTGGCCTGTTAGCAGGTTCACCAGAAGGTTCATCAGATTCTAATACAAGACGTTCATGAGTTGCATGGACACGCCTTGCAGCTTCTTCTTCTTTAGCCTCAGCCAAGCTTATAGATTTTCCTAACTCCAAGGCGAAATCTGGTTCAGGAATGATGTTGTCATCGGCAGAGATTGAGACTTTCTTCTTAGACTTTCTTCTACTACCAGTTTATCTTTTAGCAGGTTTAAGATCATATTCATCGGACACTTCAACACTTGCAGGCTTTGGAGTGATAGCTGACTTCTTGCCTTGTGACCCTTTACCTCTGCTTTTCTTTGAAGGTATCAAGCCAGTGAAGTATTTGATAAAGCTTTGATAAGCCTCTGATTGCTTGATCCCTTCAGTTAACATAGTTTTAGGAATGGCACGACCATATTCTTGGAAGTCTTCACCAATTCTGACAAACTTCAATCTGCTAATTACTCCATCATCCTTGATAATGTGCATACCAGAGCTTGGTCCTTTGGGAATGGAAGGGTTGAGTGAGAGGAAGTGATTGATATGATTTTGGTGAATCTAGGGTAGGGAATGATTTTACGTCTTCTCAGCTTTGCCTGCTTGTAGTCAATTTGGTAGGTAAAGTCTTCCCAAATCAACTCATGATAGTCAACATTTTTCCTGTAGAACATACCCCATAATATTGCAACTCTTGATTGTTAGAGTCTATCAGTGGACGTCTTCCCAGATAGACACTTGTTGATGATTGTAGCCAAAGTTCTCTATGATTGATGCATGTGATCAACAAACATCTTAGCCAGATGATCCAATGGACCCTTATATCCTAGTTCAATGAGAAAGGCTAGCAAGTCTTCTTCAGATTGAGGAGCAACAAACTCTTCATTAGGGACTCTTGGACAAATATCAAGAATCTTTCTGAATAACTCAACATCTACTGAGAACTTCTTGTCAGATAAACCAAACTCGTAGAAAGAGGTCTTCTTGGTCTTCTTGATTATTAACCAGAATTGTTGCATGTAGATCTCTGGTACATCAGCAGTGATAGTAAAAGCCTTGAAGCATGGAGAAGCTTTGATGATGCCGAGGATAAATTGGAATGTTTCTTCCTTTTGAGGCATTGTAGGTTCAATCCTCATGTTTGTAGCACTGATCTTGACTCTATCAGCAGAGGGAACTAATTTTTCCTCACGAGCAGCTTGTTGACGTTGTTCTTGAGACATGATTCTGCTTAAGAATGATTCAATATAGTTTATATACATAGCATATATATATTACTGATTTGATTGATTATCCTTGACGATGTGACTGATTTAGATGAAGTTTGTGTTTAAGTTTCATGCAAATTAAGTCCGTTTTAACACACTAAGTGAATAAAGTCAACCCTGGTCAATGGTCAAAGTCAACTATTAAAAGTCAACAGTCTAGACAAATTCAACCTAGGTCAAGCAATCATTCAGTGGTCAAAGATCAAACACAGTCATTTTAGGTTAAATAGAAATAATGTCATGTTTCTTATGATTTTAGAAAATTTGGGCAGAGTTTCTTTTCATAAAACTGACATATTTTGCATGTTTGTTACACTTGTGTCATATTACGCACAAACATGTATAAAACATATTTTGCACAATTATGTTAATACTTATTTCGCACAATTACGTTAACACATATTTCGCACAGTTATACCTGAACATATTTCGCACAACATATTTCTCACAAATAAGCATAAGCATATTTCGCAAGAATATGACAAGACATGTTTCGCATAATTCTTGTTAACATAACATAATATTTATCCAAGTTTAAGGTGTAAGCCTCATTCACTAACATCACATGTCTATCACGATACATAGCAGAATCAAATTCATCAAGATTAAACATCATTTAAGCTTTCTAAGTCATTTTCGAACACAAGCAAGGGGAGAACACTTATCATGTGTCATCTAAGGCATCTAGGAGACAATATCCACAAACTTAGGAACCCAACACAGTTAATCTACACATTTAACATAAAACGCATGCATTCTTCATACCATATTTGCAATTTTAGCACCTAAGAACATCCTTACCAAGCTAATGATATCCTAGGAAACTAAATACATGTTACAAGGGGTACACGAACGCGTATAACACACTATGTAACACAAACCCATAATCATTCAACCTTAAACACATGTTTCGCATGAAATTCGTATTCAATAATCAATCAATCTCACACATATGATAGAGTTAACAAAAACTATTATAACCCTATCTTAATCGAGTCTAAATGAACAAAACCCCCCACTTTAATTGAATATTAGAGCACTTTGGATCTTATGAACCCTAATTCAAAAATTTAGGTTCTTGAGTGAATTTGTACAAATTAATCCAATTCTTTTTGAAGAAGTAATGTTTTAGAGATTAGAAACATGTTAGAATGTGTACCTTGATGATTAACAAAGTTGGTTTTGATTTTGAGATTAAGAATCGTGCAAAATGTGTATGTTAAGAGAAATATGTTTGAAAATTTAGATGTTTTGTGAGGAATGTGATTATGTTAAGAGAGTTAACTAGTTAAGGTTTCAAGATGGAAAAAATGGTCCTTGATGTTTGCATATCCTTTTATTTTCTTTTAAACTTAACACAAAGCCAAAAGAATTTAGGAAAATGACAACCTAAGTCCTTGTAGTTACTAACATAGGATCTAATTCCTAGATTTTGCATTTAAGTCCCTAAAAGTTGAAACAAATAACATCTGAAGCCCATTTGAGATAAAATTACCTTAACTCCCCTTCAAATGATTATCCGTTATTGTTAAAAACTTTTTACCGTTATCTTCGTGATGAATTTTGGAAGATCATTTTGAAAGAATTATTAGAACCTTTCCCCCCTCAAATAATGTCTCGTTTTCTATTGAAAGAGTTGTAGACATTGTTTGAGTGATAGAGAATTCTTTTAAAATCTTTTTCTGATGGGAAACTAAAATGAGTATATGTTATTGAATTACAACGCCAATAAAAAAGATTTCTCTTATTTTTCAAAAATAAATGCACTGTCACGTACACTTATTTGATAGAAAGCTCGGGTTTTGTAGCAAAGTATACACAAGCCTTTGCATGATCATAATGTAGATTACGCCCGAGAAACTTAATTCTCGTTGTGAGGTCAAGTTTTCTTTTTGACGAAATACTTGCCTTTAAGGTTAAGACCGGGTTGCAGTCTGAAATAACTACAAGCCAATGACATGTTTTGAAATCATTTAGAACTTCTGCTCGAACTTTATTTACAGCGTCCTATCATTATTGAATGACATTTCTAAAGCCGTAAATATAATCGATTTTCAGAAGACATGTCATGAAAAAGATATTTTTTATTTTCTGATTTTTTTTAATTTTCTATTTTCTTTTTATTGGTTTTATATTTTTCTATGTTCTTTTTCATAAAAAATCTATTCTAAAAATGGAAGTTCTTTTTGTGTTTTTATAATTTTATATATTTATATAGGATACAAGAAGATGTGCCACCATCACTCTTCTTCTTTTGCCAGACTTTTCACCGTTTCAGGAGACATACTTTTCATTCCAAGCTTGTTAATAAGAAATTCAAGTCTTTCTCGTCCCAATGCCTTGGTAAAGATATATGCCAGCTAATATTCTGTTCTGATAAAGTATAGCTCAATCACACCATTTTCCACTTGCTCCTTGATGAAATGGTATCTGATGTTAATATGATTGGATTGAATGTTGGACGTTGTTACAGCATAAGGCAATAGCACTTTTATTATCGCAGTACAGAGGAATTTTGTTGAATCCAAAGCCATAGTCTGTCAATTGTGATCTCATCCAAAGTATTTGAGCACAACATCTGGATAAGGCAATGTATTCAGCTTCTGTACTGGATATGGCGGTGCTTTTCTGTTTCTTAAACTACCAACTAACTAATCTGTCACCCAAGAGCTGCATACTTCCAGATGTACTTCTTCTAGTATCTTGGCAACCAGCATGATCAGCGTCTGCAAAGGTTGTTAGTGCAATACAAGAATCCTTCGAAGACCACATACCTATATTAATGGTTCCTCTTAGGTATTGAAAGATTCGCTTAACTGCATGTAAGTGCTTTTTGGTAGGCTTAGCCTGATACCGGGCACACATGCAAACAGCAAATACAAGGTCTGGTCTATTGGATGTCAGATACATAAAGGAGCCAATCATTCCACGATAACGTGTAGGATCAACTGCTTTCCCTTATGGATCTTTATCCAGTTTGGATTTCTCCACCATGGGAGTATCCACTAGGTCACTGGTTTCCACACCATACTTTTTAATTATTTCAAGAGCGTATTTGGATTGGTTAACAAAGATGCCTATGGGACTTTAAGAAATCTGAAGTCCTAGAAAGAAAGACTTTTTTCCCATCATCGACATCTTAAATTTTAAACACATTATTTCAGAAAATGTTTCACAAAGTGTGGGATCAGTAGAAGCAAATATTATATCATCTACATAGATTTGTACTAGTAAGATATCTTTGCCTTCTTTCTGAGTGAATAATGTTGGATCAACATCACCTTTGGAGAACTTTTATGAGAGTAGAAATGATGATAACAAATCATACTAAGCCCGTGGAGCCTGCTTTAACCCGTAAAGAGCCTTTTTTAGCTTGTACACATGGATGGCATTATCTTGATCTACAAACTCGTCTGGTTGACTTACATAGACCTCTTGACGTAGTATGTCGTTTAAGAACGCAACCTTGACATCCATTTGATAGACTGTCATGTTCTTGTGAGCGGCATATGCAATAAATTCGTGTGGCCTCTAGTCGTGCAACCGGTTCAAAAGATTCTTCAAAGTCAATTCCTTCTTCTTGGCGATATCCCCTTGCTACCAACCTAGCCTTGTTTTTCAAAACACCTCCCACTTCGTCTAATTTAACCTTAAAGATCCACTTTAAAGTGATTATCATGACATGATCTAGACGATCTACGAGCTCCCATACTTCAAGTTGTTCGAACTCATTAAGTTCTTCTTGCATAGCTTCGATCCAACATGATTCTTTTAAAGCCTCTTTGTAATTCTTTGGTTCGACGGAAGTAAGGAAAGCATCAAAGTAACAAAACATTACTTCGGTTTGTAGTTGATGTCTTGTAGAGACAGGTCTTGAAGGATTGCCAATGACATTATCCAACGGATGATCCTTGGTCTATTTTCTGAGATGTTCAAATGGTTGATTGACTGAGTGCATGTTAGCTGGAATAACATCTCTTGAAGAAGATTCTTTAGAATTTGGTTCTAGAATTGGAACACCAAAGAAGGGATCGTTATCGTTATCTAAATGTGTAACTTTAATATCGTGAAATTGTTCTTCAACACCAAGAGAAATAACTGGAGATTGTGATTCTTAAGGAGTTTGTGAAGTACTTGGAGATGGTATAACCAAGACTTGGTCTTTGAGGCTTTTGACAACAGACAAATGGAAGATGATAGGATCATATCTTCCAGAGACAAAGTGTATAAATTTGAGCCCCTTGATCCCTTGAGTAGATCAACACCTTCTAAGTCACGAATGTAGCAAGTGTGTTTGCAAAAAGCTACTTCGAGATCCGAATCACAAAATTGTCCTGCAGAAAATAAGTTGTGTCATAACCCTTCCACATAGTAAACCTGAGAAATCGTAACATTGCCTATCTAATAGTCATCATAGCCCAATATCTTTGCAATCTGATCGTTACTAAATCTTACAGTACCCAGAAATTTGTGAACAAAGTTGACGAGATGAGAGTTGTTCCCAGTCATATGCTTAGAGCATCTGGAGTCCAAATACCAGAGAACAATTTAGACAACCTGAAATTGACAAGAGAAGAGGATGGAGCAGTGGAAACATTAGATCCCTAGTTTTGACTAGGTTTCAAGTTGTTAGAAATGTTAGATTCTACACCCTTAGATCTACTGCTCGAACTTATATTAGTGACATCCTTAAGCATTTCAGGATTGTTCCTACGAGGTGTTGTTTTCTTAGTTAACTTTGTTGTGAGTGGATTCTTAGGAGGCACTACATTAGTGGAGGTAATCCTAGTCAAAGGGCACCTATTTCCATCTATAGTGAATTTCTGACCTGTATGTATCCACTTATAACCAACATTAATGAAAACTTTACCAATAGGTTTTCAAGTTGTTTTCTTTTTGCTCATATTATAAGATTTAGATTTAGAACACACATTCACATCATTAACAACATCAAGAACACACACATCATGAATTGCATCGAACATACATTTATTACATGTAGCATAAATTAATTCAGAATTCGCATTTAACATGGAATGCTTAACATTTGCATTACAGACAGGTTCAATAACACGATTCATTTTATTTGAACTAGATTTAATGCTCCTAGGGTGGTCTTCTACTTTATTCTTCTGGTTGCTACTGGTTGTTCGCGAGATCTTATTTTTCTTGGTATTGCCTAAAGGCTGTGATTTACTAGCACTAGTAGAACTCTTCATTCCTGTAGAAGGCAACATAGGTTTGTTAGAATCTTGTGTTTTGTGGGAATCTACCTGTTTTTGAGTGTTGCTTGATGATGTGGCAGGTTTGGCAAACCTAAATTTTTTGTTTTTGTTCAATGGTGTGATTGCAACCAATTTCTCACGAGGTTTTGTTAAACTAGGGCATGTAGCTGTAACATAAACCAACACCTCCTGAATTCGTTTAGCATACTTACAGGCAGAGTCTAAATCGCTGTCTAAAGGTTTGAGTGCCCTAGCGTGTTTGACTAATTCCTGAAGAATGTCAGCATGTTCTTGAGTGTGTTTAATATAGTCTATGTGAGCATCCTTGTTTTTAATACTTTAGGAGATAGAGGTTTTAAATCAAGCTTAAACATTCCTGGAGCAATAACCTTGGCATTATTCGGTGTGGCATCCTTTTCAACCACATTTTTGCCTTTGAGATTCTCAATATGTTTTTTAGCTTAGCAATTGAGTTGCGTCTAGCCAAGCTTGCCATTCATTAATATGAAAAAATTCCTGAATTTCAGGAGCATTTTGATTGTTTAATGGTATGTTATTCAGAAAACTCTCTTTTTGATGTTGTAATTTAAGTTCAAGATTAGCATAGATTAGCACTTTGATTTTCAAGTCGTGAGCATCTGAGTACAACTTCATCAAAAACTTTCTTTTCAACCATATGTTCCATTTTGGCAAGCTCAGCCTTGAGCACTAGATTCTCATTCTATGCATCAATAAAATTATGTTGCATTTCACAACAATTATTGCGTGTAGCAAGAGAATTTACATAAATGTGAACTATATCTTGAGATAAGAGAAGTTCAAATAAGTGATCATTTTCCTGCTCCACTCGCTTAATTTCAATATTATCATGCACAAGATAATTATTATTTGTAGGTAATACATTGACAGGTACAGAATCAGCATGCATTACAATGTTCATAACATCTTGACAAATAATATGTTCCAAAAGTCGATCATTATCAAGAAAAATTTCTTTCTTTTGAATATCAAAATATTTCTTGTCTACATTACATTGTTCAACAGCAGCTTCCATTTGGTTAAAACTGCTTTCACCTCATTAAGTTCAAGATTAAGGCCATTATCAAAATCATAAAAGAATTCCCTTAATGTTTTAATAAATGGAATTACTTCCTTCATAAAAACCGCTTTTATGTGTTCAAAACCCCATGACCCCGCAGTTATTGCATCATGAGTGGTCCGTACTTTCATCACCTTGTCAAAACTGGCAAGATGATTTTTTTAGTTTTTGAAAACTTGTCTTAACCATGCTTACTTTTAGGAGTTCACTAGGAGCTTCCGTTCTAACAGGTGTAGTTTGATCAACAGGTTATTTAGAAATAGAGTTTCAAATATGTAACCAGAAAGCTTGTTCTGCAGACAATTCCTTTTGAGGAACAAAACGTTTTCCAAAATCTTCAGCCAAATTATTCAACCCAGAATAATTAATTGGAGAAATATTAATTTTCTTTTCTTTTGAATCGGGTCATTTTGTTTTGCAAGCATTTTTGATCGACTCTCTTCTTCTAAAATCAAAGTCTCTTCTTCATCAACCACAGAAGTCACATCATGTTTCTTAGATATCACATTACCATCATATAATGTTGGCTTAATCCGCTAAGCTTTCTTAAGATAAAACGGATTTTGATAACTAAGAGCTTGTTTGTAAGTGTCATCATAAAAAACTTATGGTTTCGTTAGCATGTGCACCGTTTGCCCAGATTGAACCGCTTTATAAACAATATTATCTAGTTCCTTTATCTTGTTTTCTAAATCAATTTCCTTGTCCATGTATTTATTTTCTTTTTCTTTGGATTCCTTTTTAAAAATAGTAAATGTTTGCAATAACGATTCTTTTTCTTTGACATGTTTAGAACTAGTATGTTTAAGTGCATCAATTTCTTGTTTAAGTGCATTCCTATTCCGAAAACTTTTCACAAAAACTTTTCAAACAAACTTGTTAAGCTCCTTGAGCTTAACAATTTTCATAACTACGACTTTTTGAAAATTCTTATAAATAAGCTGAAAAAGGGCTTTTTCTTTGGACAGTTTGCCTAAATAAGCTTAAGGCAAAAAGTGGCTTTACTTTTGGCTTTTTAGACTACTAAGCTAACTTTTTGAACAAATAAGCTGGAATGAACTATCTAA
>BQNB010054049.1:3332-23923 GCA_026074375.1 Tanacetum coccineum | reverse complement strand
TTGAGTAAGAGACCATAAATCGAGGCCATGATGAGGGACTCTTTTTATTAAGTTTTTGAAACGAGTCCACGCATCGTAGATATGTTCATCTTGATGTTGTTAGAACACCAAGGTATATCTTTGGAATAGGAAGGTTGTGTTTCGTGGGGGCTTTTGAAAGGGAGGGTGTGGTTGGTGGTCTTTCATACATCATGATGGTGAACGAAAGAATGATTTACAAAACAAAGGGCACAAAGAAAAGATAGACTACAAGAAAGCTAATATGCGGAATTAAATTCTTACTTGAAAGGATTCAAGCAAGTAGAACTAAGTTAAACTATGATCAAAACCTAACTATTCCCCAGGCGGCAGAAGGCTTGATCACGGTCTAACAGAATTCTAAAGGTTGAGGGAAGATTATTTTTGTATTTTTATATTTTATGGAAAGCAAGTAAATCATATATTTGAGAGGAGGTTTGGTTTTAGCTATTTAAACTAAATATAAATCTACGCTACTGGTGATAACAATAAGATAAAAGACTGTGTTTATTTAATCATGTATTACTCCCTAGATTGCTTCTCCTAGTGTTGTTGCCTTGTCACCCTTGTTATGATAAGTGTAATTATTTCCTAAGTCAAAAACGAATTACACGAACACGTCGTCTACTTAGTATTCCGCTAGAGCAACGCACAAGTAAGGTAGTATGAAGACTATTACAAGGCCCCTAAGGGCACACTAAGTGCATGTGAAATATATTAAAAGTGGATCAACCATATTAGGGGGAAAGGTAGTATGAAGACTGTTACCCGATGGTATCCTTTCTACACAATCATGTTTTCCTAGACATATCAATAGCGATGCAGACAAAAGCTGGTTTTCTAAGACCTAACATGCACATCCATCACAAGAAGCAACACCACTAAGATCTACATTATAGGTTTCATACAATTATAATAAAACACAATAAAAGGCTTAACCTAGCATGTTAATAAAGCAAGAACATAGATGAATCAAATGACACATAGACATATTGAATGATTAAATAAACATTACTTGATTAAAACATGAGTTGGAGAAAATACAATAGGGTTTTAGGCCTTAAAATCGTCCCTAACAGCTGCTAAACAAACTAGGGTTCGTACCCTCTTTTTATTCTAAAGTTTCACACTCAACCCTAAATTTGGTTTTGTATATATAGGAAAAACGCTGTGATGGCATCACGTTTTAGGCATGACGTCGTCATGATATAGAATATTCTAGATAATGGGCTGGGTCGTGTATTTTAACGCCGTCATGAGATCGAGTGACGCCGTCTTGGTCTTCATTGTGACGGCGTCACGTTGTATTGGTGACGCCGTCTCCAGTTGCTGAGAACATTATCTTGAGTAATGTTGGTGTAGGTTTGTAGTCTTGTCTATTTCTTCTCCAAATGAGCCCAAGTTACGTGTAATTCTTCCAAATGCCTTCCAAATGCCAAATACCTGAAAAGGAACGATTAAGTACCTATTTTGGGCATAAACACACGATTTAAGGGGTTAAACGACCCCAAAAAAGTGTATAATATGACACCTCTTCATATATTTACCGGGTTTAAATCCTTTACCCAAAAAATAACCAATTGTCCAAACACCCTATTCAAATTTTAGTCTTGGTCACTCACCACTAGTAAACTTCCGACCCCTATCTTTGTTTATAAAACACAAAACCAACAACACCAGAACACATAATACCAAAACACATAATACGAAAACCGCCATGTCATATAAAATATGTATCAACCCACAAGTACTAACCACCACAAATGTATCACCCACCAAATGTAACGAACCACGCAAATGTATCAACCACTAAAAAGTACGACCCTCATCAACACAATTTCGCGATTCTCCATCATCACCTCCACCTATTTCTCATATTCATCCATTCAATGTTGATGGCGTGCCAATGTACAAACCTTAATTTTATGCGTCTATGTCTAACCCCATTGATGATGTATCCTCGTCGAAGAATTCCCGGCCCCAAATAAGAAGTCGTAAAAAAGGTCAAAAAATAAGTCTAAAATGACGAGGATGATCGTCGTACATTCCCCCCCAATATGACCGTAATTTTCCAAAGAATATTTTTAATTGTGCAAAACTTTAGGTTCTCACATCCCGAACTTAGTCCGTAAAGTAATACGAATAAATCAAATAGGTTTGAGGCAGAGGTTTTAGGTTACGTTGAGAAAGAAATGAAGGCCTTTAGTGTTCGAACCTATGATTCGTTAAACGTGTAATAGAAGAGTGTACATCCTAAAGTGGCTCAGTTTTGTGGAGTGTGCACTAATGTGGTTCAAAAGATGCAAAGTGGAGCCAATGCAGAGGATTACATCTAACAGACACTTGACGAATATTGAGCTGAGTATGGAGTACCCTTTACACTTATTCATGCATGGAGAATTTTAACAAGAGTCTTTGAAATGGAAGGGTGTGGAAATTTCAAGATTTAAAGAATCAAAATGATAAGCTTTTAAGAGATTTAAGTCATCAAGCACTACTTCATCCATCACATTAGAGTCAGTAGATGTTAGTTTTAATCTCAATCAAATGGCTATAGACGAGGTGGAAGAAAATGGCAGGAAATTCAACCAATAGACAGGGACAGTTTGAAGACGAAATAGTCGGCATCATCTATTTTGAAAGTAACGGTAGTAGTGAACAGTGACGAAGAGTTGGGTAGGTTGTTAGTCAACGAATCTACAAGTCAAACATCGTCGTTTATGAGGAAAAACTTTTTTGGAAATCAAGAAGCACGAAATGGACTGGGACAAAAGAAGTTCGAATAACAACAACAAAATAAATCATTCTATATGAGCCTCACTGATCACTTGAGTGGAATACCCATCGAAAAGGTGTTGCAAATAAAGCACTCGATCAAGGTGAAGTATAGTTTATATTATTAGTTTATGTTATAAATTTTTTGTAAAGTTTTTTATTTTTAACTATTAATGTAATGATTTTTAATTAAGATAAAAGTTTGGTTTAGTTTTTAATAAATTTTTGTTAAAAATAGGTTTAGTGGTCTCTATAGAACTTGTTTAGTGATGAGTTTTTTTGGGTAAAAGGTTTTTACGCCCATTGAATATATTACTCATAAAAATAATTAAGTACATAAGATATAAGGGAATCCAACATCTAAGCCCATTACATAGGCGGTAGAGCTTACATAACAAAGACACAACTACTTTTGTTAAAAAGGAAAACACAACTAACCACTAGAATACATTTGACTCAAAACTTAACCAAATATAACTAACATCTAATTTGACCACGAAGACTTAAATCAAAAGCATCACAAATTGCTAGTTGATGTTTCGATAAATCTTCATGTTCTTCCTCATCATCATATGGGTTATCATCGTAATCATCTTTACAATGCTCATATAAACTTTTCCTCCCCATTCCACCTCCGCTCTTTGAAGAGCTTGTACCCTTAGAACTTTTTGATGCCAAGAAACTCGCTGTTTTTTGGTCATCCTCTTCCACATAACTCTCGCTTTCCTTATCAGCCAAGTCCCCTTCTGTCACACCCCGCCAAGGCGGAAACGCGAGGCGTAAACAAGAATGGATATCATCACAACACATGGTGTCTATATAAAGAATACTAAAATGAAAACTAAAGTAAAGCAAAGACATAAAGTGTCATAACAATACCCAAAACCTAATGGTGTCTTTATTAATGAGAAAAATGTCTCATCAATAAATGACATGCAAAAACATAAACAAAACAATTCAAACATAAAGCATAAATAACTCCAAGCATCCTACGGTCTCTTCTAGCCACTTCGCTCTATCTTAGCACCATTAAGCTCACTTGAAAATGATGCTTAAAACGTCAATACAATGGTTGGTGAGAGTCATAGGTTTAAGACACACAATAAAGTTTTAGACATAATTACGGTGATCATTAAAACACAATTGGACAAATATGCAGTTAAACACACAATTGAGAACGGAACGTGTCCCATGATCCAATAGTAACAACTCCAATTGTTCACACAGCCATGGAGCGTACCACATCACAAACAACTGGGTAGGAACGTTACCCCCGATCCATATGTCACTTACGCACCTAAAAGTCTACCAGCTGGAACTTATACTTAGGCCTGGACCCCAAATAGGTAGGAACGTTACCTCCGACCAAAATTCCGATACTGCAACGATCAACAAGACATAATTTTTCAACCAACTATAGCCCAATCCATCCAAGATCTCAAATGGTCCCTACGATAACCGGTTCTAACTTATCTTTCGTAGTAACAACCTCTCCAAGGTGAGACCCTTCTACAACCTCCATAACCTATCAATATTAATGCAAAAGTTTCCCACTACTACCAAGCTAACACTTTCGACAATTTGGTTGCCTCAAGCCTTTCTTGTATTACCACCTAATCTTGTTGGTTGTTTCTTGTACCAAATTCGATCCATTTAACTCAACCTCTCAGTTATAGCCCATAAAACCGGTAATCTACATTCCGTTCCATTACCATGCTTCAAATGAAGCACAAGCCATACTCGAATGACGAATCCCACCTTTAGGAAAAACTCATCTTACTAAAGTGAGTATATTCCAATTACCTCTAAAATCTACCATAATTGTCTAGCATAGCTAGGAATGAGTACTAGTCATTCCATATGACTATACCAAGTTCACAATTGTATCACAACTCACACTTGGTAACTTGACAACATATCCTAGTTATCATTCCCACTTGCTACCCTACCGGTAAACTCTGGTTGTAAGCAACAATCCTGAAGACCCTTGATACTCAACCATCAATTAGTTAACCTTAAAACCACACAACATCGTATCCGCTCCAGGATGGATAGAATACGTTGTCGTATACGCCTCTTTAATAGCCAAGTCGTTACATCTCTCCAAATGAGGTCTGACCTTGCTAACCAATATTATCCACCCTCCATCTCTTTTTCACACTCGATGGTCCAAGCTATCGCAAATCTTACGTGATGCGTTCTTTGCTTTGGGACAATCTTATCTTGACCACCCCCACCCTTTTCTCAAACTTAGACGATCATCGATATAATCTATCTCGACACATTCTTGGCTTCACTCCTTCTTGTCTACTCTATACGGAACAACATCTACATTTGCTTTCCCAGATTGTACTTTGGCCTCGAAACCTACTCAAGTAAATAACTTCATCCATCGACTCTGCCTCATATTCAATCCCTCCGATTGAAAGTGTGTTGGAGACATTCATGATCCGTATAGATCACTCTTTATGTCTCGTTCACTTAACGCCTCTAGCATTGTAGGGAAAAACCACCACGCGGATTTCAAAACATTAATCGTGCAATCCTTCATAAGATTCTTTAGTTGTCGCGACGTATAAGCAATCACCTCCTCTCTTTGTCTGAGCATGCTTCCAATTCCTTGCTTCGCGCGTCATAATATACTATGAAATCGTCCGCTCCTTCTGGTAATGCTAAGGTCGGCTCATTACCCATTTGATTCCTTCCACATCTTGATAGCTTCCTCTTTGCTCCGCTTCAACCTTATTGGAGATCTTTACGTATAACTTCTCTTTCTGTTAAGGCAGCTTAACATCATCTTCAAGTGGTTGACTCGTACCCTCTGTACCTTCGGGTAGTTTTACATGTCTTTGGTTATATACATTAACAAGCTGTGTCTATCTACGGCCATATGCACTCCCGTTCATTAATCTCTATGAAAAACCGCTGGTGCATTGGTTAATCCAAAAGGCATAGCCGTAAACTTCAACGTGTCCATTGCGCGTCCTAAAAACAGTCTTAGCTACGTCATCCTCGTGCACCCTCCTTTGGTGACAACCCAAACAAAAATTTCCATTTCACTCCTCTCAACTACTCTATATACATCCAAACCAGCCCATACTTTCTTATCATCAACAATATAACGCTTCGCACCAGATTACTAGTCGAATGAAACCTTTACCCTTGATGCCTTCTATAATCCATACCCAACAACTCTTTTCTTTTTGCTTTCCAAAACGTCAAACGATACGAGCCTATCGCTAGATCGGCATTGCTCCTTGTACTAATTTCATGCGAAATTCCATTCTACAACTACATCAACATTCTCATAACTAAGGGGTTTCAAAAGTAAAACGAGAACTCTCTAATTCCAACTTAGGATCGCGAATAATCCCATTCGCTTCGCCACTATCAATAGCACCATCCAGAAGATACGTCCGAACACCAACTCTAGCACCATGCCATGAAGAAACACCAAAACTTCCATATTGCACCAGTTGGTATGACTCAAATCACACAACCCCAAAAGAAGAAACAATCCGAATATAAACATCGACATAACGAACAACCTCGAGACCTAAAAAACAAACGATTAAACGATGCTAGAAAACACCCAATGAATAATACCACTACCACGACCCATTAATATATAAGATTAAGAACCTTTATACCAAAACTGGAATTTTAAACCAAGGAAACATTCCTCTCATAACCTAAATCAATCATTTTTTAAAACAATAAACAACCTTGGTTAATAATGCAAAAATTTTTTTTTAGTGTAAGAATAAGTTTGAATAAAATTTTCATGAACTTATTTTTAATTAGATTTTATAAAAGGAAAAATCAAAAAGATGGTTTAAAACAAATGTGTTGCAATTTTATTTAATAATTTATTTTTAAAAGAAGTTTTTTTTTTTAAACCTAAACGATTTGAATATTTGACTTACAACAAAATTACTTTGAAAATAAATTTATGACTCGCAACAAAAGACATCATGATAGCAAAATAGACTCCCAAAATACCTTAAGGATTCCAATACCAAAATGTTAATTTACTTGAAAACGAACACGACCGGAACTCTTTTAAACCAAACGAAAACCATAAGACATACATTCCATAATACCAACGTTTAGAACCAAAACCAAAAAATATCGTTACAAAGAAAAACAATCAAAACGCCGAACGGAGAACATAGAACACCACTTCTATGATAACACCCTAGAATACCAACACGAACGTTGGATATCCAAAACGAACCACGAGCTAACGAACCAACTTAAGAATCGCGACGACAATACCAACAGGTATCCGATGTATCCGCAAACCGATAGATGAAAGGAAACCTCACCATCTACTCAACTCGATCCTTTATAATCGCTCAAAGGGTTAAGAGAAGAATTCTCTAACCATACAACCATCCTCAACAGGTCTCAGACATCACATCTTACACTACTATTCCAACATAGCTAACCAACTTACATCCTTACATAAAACATACAAGCCAACAATGATCAATAGCATTCAAAGTTGCAAGGCCACGTGTGTGTTGCCCGTTATACTTATGTTCGCGGACCATATATTTATAATCACCTTTTGTAACGTTTACTTACTTCTAAGAACCGCACATCTCAATGATAACACACATCTACCACATAGCACTTAATAATAATCCATATATAACTCAAACATGATAATCCATCTAACGAACCATAAAATCCCAATCGACCAAACGAAATAGAAGCCACATCGTGACCCAAAAACAATCCTCAATTATAGCAACGCGTCGAGGTAGAAAACGAAATAACTTATAATGGGCCTCGCTTGGGTTTGACTTTTCTCTCCCAAAAGTCACCCAACTCCGCGGGTCCAATGAGGTAAACAATCTCCCAACAATATCCCTTAAGGATAGGGGAAGGCACGATTAAAACAATAACAAAGGGGTATATACTATTAGATCCCCATAATGAAAAAGTATATATATTATATTATATAGTATTAATTCAAAATAGAAAGAATTTCAAAGCTTTTAGGTAGCGGGAACATACGATGTATACGTACACAAACACTTATGCCTTAAAATGCAACTATATGAGGGACCCTTAAGCTATAGTCTAGGCTCAACCACCTAGTTCTCTATAACCATAGGCTCTGATACCAATCTGTCACACCCCGCCAAGGCGGAAACGCGAGGCGTAAACAAGAATGGATATCATCACAACACATGGTGTCTATATACAGAAACTAAAATGAAAACTAAAGTACAGCAAAGACATCAAGTGTCATAACATACCCCAAAACCTAATGGTGTCTTTATTAATGAGAAAAAAGTCTCATCAATAAATACATGCAAAAACATAAACAAAAACAATTCAAACATAAAGCCTGAAATAACTCCAACATCCTAACGGTCCTCTTCTAGAGCCACTTCGCTCTAATCTTAGCACCATTATCTCACTTGAAAATGATGCTTTAAAACGACAATAACAATGGTTGTGTGAGAGTACATAGGGTTAAGGACACACAATAAAGTTTTAAGCCTAATACTGTGATCATTAAAACACAATTGGACAAATATGCAGTTAAACACACAATTGGGAACGGAACGTGTCCCACGATCCAATAGTAACAACTCCAATTGTTCACACAGCCATGGAGCGTACCACATCACAACAACTGGGTAGGAACGTTACCCCCGATCCATATGTCACTTACGCACCTAAAAGTCTACCAGCTGGAACTTATACTTAGGCCTGGACCCCAAATAGGTAGGACAGATACCGTCCAATCCAATGGTAGCGTTCCCCTACCCCTCCGATCCAACACAATTTACAATAATAGACACAACAAAGCACATAATGTCCAAGCACATTTAAAACATACAATCACAGTAATTTAAAATATTTAAACACAAGCATCATTTCCATCCCAATTTAAAAACAATGTAAAGATGGGACTATGAAACTCACCTGAAGCTTAGCTTCCAAAAAGATCCAATCAAAACTTCACAAAATCTCACGAACAATCTAAACAATTTAAACACATTATTAGCTACCATCAATTAGGTATTCAACCCAATATGATGTAACTTCAACTATGATGGATACCTAGGCTATCTATCATAGTCCTATAATCATTTAAAACCTTTACCCATTCTTACATATTTCATTTATACTTAAATGCTACTCTTTAAACTTTCTGGTTTTAGGCAGAATTTTACTCTCACTTGCGTGCCCTAAACGCACTACTTAAACACTCCCATAATTCAAACCAAAATTCACCATGCTACATATATGTCCTATGAACCTCTCATAGTTCTCCCAAAGTCACTACCCTTTTATAAATACCCCTTAGAAATTCATTAATCCAAAGTGTTTAAAATTCGTTCAGAATCTGACCTTCTAAAAGTATGGCATTAATTTACCCAACGTTAGACCCACTATGACCTTAGACAAAATTCAGAGTCACAACAAAATATATGAACTAACTTAACTTCCTCTCCACGTGACTTCGAGCCTACTAACTCAGTGTCTAAAGTATTTTTTAGAAAAATAAAAACCTAAAATAAATTCATTCACTGTTTTTACACACTGATTTTGTAATGACTCATTTGGCCCACTTCCCGACCATAAAACTATGAGGCAGATTATTCTAGAAATAGACTTCTGAAGTTAGCGGTCCAGTTATATTGTAAAATATTTATTTGATCTTTTATGACCGAGTTATGCTCGTATCCCTAAACGCTAACTTTCTGCAGTGAAATACGCATCTAATTCGAGTGATCCAACCCAAACCGCATGTTCATAACGCTAATCTAATTAATGTAATGATTAAACTACAACATCAGTAATACATAAACTTTCTGAATTTAAAATCATAATCAAGTTCTAAGAAAAATTAAACGAACAAGAACTAAAAGACAGAATCGGATACCTTTAATCGAGGCCCTAGAAATTTTCGTACCCTTCCTCTTTTCTTTACTCCTTATGGCGGTCGAAATTTTATTGGTGAATGGGAATATAAGTTTAGTATTATAAGGCACCTAGTGTAGAATTTTAGTTTAAAGTATAACTAGGTTTAGATTAGGTATTAGGATTCTAATTATTATTTTTTCTTCTTTTTCCCTTTTTTTTTCTCTAATTTTTCGGAACACTATTCATCTAATAAAAAAAATTATTTTTTTATTAATTAGATATTTTACAATATAACCTTAAGTTTTTTTGTAAAAAAATTTACTTATTTGGCTAAACCTTTTTGCATAAAGGCAGTTTCCTACCTTTCTAAAAATAACTTTTCATTTCCACGTCTAACTTTCCAAAAATAGAAATTTTAACATTTTCTCACTAGAACTCTAAAATCAAAATTTATCTTAAATTACTAGACACGAAAATACCTATACGTACTTATACTTACACACTTAAACACGAAATGGCTCAACCAATCCAATAATCATTTCCTTGTCAATAACAATGAATGCAATAGAACTCAACCAATTTCAACCATCAATCTAATCTCATTGAGATGATCACACTCAATAGATTGATTACCAATAATTCACATAAACGCACAAAACCACATGAAATCATATAAAATCATATAAACCAAACATTGCAACAGGCACATAAGTCAACACTAACGGTTTGACTAACCTGCTCAAGTCATGGTTGTTACACCTTCCTTGTTTTTCCCTACCTTCGAACTAGTTTCTTCCCATTCTGCCCCAAGTGACTCAATATCTGCGTTTGGAGTTGAATTATCCACCATATCATCCTTATTGATATTTCCTCCATTTTCTCCTAACACATCATCAATATCAATCATATTAAGTGCATCAAAAGGGTTTGAAGTGCTTGCGTCACGTCTACTCATTTAAGAGCTCTTCTTTCTTCCATTTGTACTTGCACCATTCTTTTTAGGTACTGGTTGATACACTTGTTTGGTAGACTTAAACTGAAACTTTAAGACCTATATAAAAGCTATGAAAATCTCTTTCATGAGCATGTGGAAACCTGTCATCATTCTTGACACTTTGCTTCTTAATCAAACACTCGTTTTGGACATGTCATGTCATCATGACCAAATACCTTACACACTTTACACCTAGGTGGTTTCCATTCGTATTCCACCCAAACCGTATGAAGCACATATCCATTACCCTCCAAATTAGGAATAACAATAATCATATTATCCTTAAGCTCCTGATCAACTTTAATATCAATCAGCACACAGAAATAGTTTTCAAACCATCCCCATGTTAGCATCACATATAACTAGTATAAGAATCAAGCATAATCAAATTAGTAAGTATAGTAGCCATTGCACTCAATCAATCCTCAATAAAAGCCATAACGGAATTATCATGAAGTTTAACCTAAACAGGGATCGAGTACATATCTACCTTTAATATATTAGCATTTAGAGTCCACTTCTTTAATATTATAGGAGCGGATCGAATGAACCATGGTCCATTCTCCAACACTCCTTTCATTTCATCAATCGATGCAAACGTGAAAAAGAACATACCCTTTGTATTTATCATGGCTCGAACAACACCATACTTCTTTCATGCATTCCTCACGTAGTTCTCGACAACCGGGAACGCCACTCTCTTGCCCACAAAATACCCATACAAACTGAATTCAAACCTTTAATGAAATTCTAAAAACGATGACAAAGTAATTTGAACTTCAACCCTCTCGTTAGTCGGTTTACCCATATATGACACCCTAAAGTTACCTTTTGACTACTTGATTCATTAACTAAGCTAGCAAAATATTTAGGAGGAGGAATTATGGCTTCCTTTGCCACATTTGGATCTACATCCCCAACTTACTTCATCACAATATTCTCCCCAAATACAGCCCACTAGGTGTTGTAGTTGTGTTACTCTCCACCTGTTGCACTTGCGAATCCACAACCGTTTTAGGGAGCTCAACCGTATTCCTTCAAGGTTTTAATGGGTTACCATCATCTCCTAATAGCACAAGTTTTCCTTCTAGGGTTTAATTTTTGATATTACGAATCTTTGTTAGAAGAATTAAAATTTCATATGTTCATCTTATCCAAATACAAAACAATGACTCATCTTATATTAAGGACGAACAAGCATATTTCATAACTTTGTTGGTATCCTTTTTCCATCCACCTCTTTCCCCCCTCCCCCGAATCCAGAAACCCTCTTTCCATGTTATACAGAGGGGGACAAGGTTGCTCATAGTATAGCTAATTGGGCTTTGCGATGTAGTGACGAGATAATTTTAGAAAGTAGAGTCTGAGAATGTTCATGTAAATTTGTAACCGAAGATGTACTCTCTTTTGGTATATAATATAACCTTACTTTTTGATCAAAAAATACACACAAAAATCTAGCCCTGAAGAAGCAATATATTTTATGCACACCACATTAAAAACTTGACTTCAGAAACCAGAACAAAAATCATCTTGGAAACCCCTACCTCATTTAGGAAACCCTTATGGAATGTAAAGTAAACAAACAAGAATACTTCATAGCACAGTGCAACCAATAAAAACAAATTTAACAATTGTATTAAAATGAACAAAAATATGAACCGACTAAAATAAAATAACCCTAATCCACTTCCTAGGCAGTTTTTAAACCCCAACGGGCCAAAGGGTAATTCAAACAAGATGAATATAGAGAATAGCACAGTCGGGTTCTCTTTTAAAGGAAATTAGCAATGAGATCAATTACTTTTTTTCTTAGTTAGAAAATTGTCCAATTGAATGTCATATTGTCGATGAGGAAAGTTTGATTGGATTACCTTAAGGGTGTTGATTCGCTGGAATTCGACGAAATATGAATTAACATTCGAATCCTGTTTGGTTGGTCGGATACGAAATTTGTAATTCATATACATTACATTGAATCTTTTAGTTTCGTAAGGTAATGTAATATTTAAAGCACAACCAATTACGCCTAATGATCAAACCTCAAACTTACATAGTAAAACGCTGATGGAAATGTTGAATTAAGCGTTGGAATTCAAATTTAACTAGTAAATATAACTTTATCTCTTATCGATATTATCAATCATTATTATTATATTATATAATACTAAAATAAAAATAATAATTATAATAAATATATTTTTATTTATATATTTTAATATTACTTATTTATTTATTAGTTTTATATTATATATTATATTTTTTATAATTATTATTTTAAAATAGATTTTTAATGTTTTTAATTATAATTATAATTAAATATTAAATATTAAATATTTTTTTGATTTTTAGTTAATTTAATTTTATTAACTTTTTTATTAAATAATGTAAATATAATATTTTTTATACATATATTTTTAATTGTTATAATTTTTAAGTATTTTTTGTTATTATATTATAATTAGTTGTACTATTGTTATTATATTATTATATTAATTATTTATTACTATTATTTATTATTATTGTTATTATTATTATTTTGTTTTATTATTATTATTGTTGAGCTTTTTAATAGATTTTAAATTACATTACGTTGAGATACAACTAAATACGGTGAGAGAGAAATAAAAGCTTGTATGAACAATGGAAGGAAAGTCATAGTGAATACCCGTACGATGATGATGACTTTAATGATCCTCGTTTGAGTGATGCTAAAATGAAGTTTGTGTTGTTCCCACTTTGTTAGTGAACAATAACTACAAAGTTATCATTAACTAACTCATGGCTAGCATGTTAAGAAAACAGTTTGTTGTTTGAAAAGATTTTTATACGTAAATATAGCTAGTAAGTAAAAGACACAAAAATAATTTTTCAACGTTTAACTCTTTTATTAAGAATTATACCCCTATTGTATGCGGAACTACAATGGGGATTGAATGACAATATGTGTGTGTGTGATCTTTTCACTAATAACTTTGCATAAACCTAAAGTGTTATGCAAAGTTAACTACTATGCTAACCAACTGAGCTTGCTCAGGGACTTAGTAGATTTGGAGGAGTAGATGTGTGTTTGTGAAAGTCATGACTTTGAATGCACAAACTTTTTATCTACTCCATTACAAGAGTTCTATTTCTACTACCTAGGTAAGGTCACACCTATATGGGTGTTGAGCACTTATCTTAGATCTAATAGGTTAGTACATTTGTACTGCTTTGTCCTTATTACAATATCTATTCTAAGTATGGGACAAATGCTCTTTCCAAGTTCCGTTCCTAACACTGAATTTGTTTTATACCCTCTTCAGGATAAGTTGACTTCTGGAGATAAGAGCTTGGACTTATCTGCTTTCAAACTATCCCGCCTATTCTTCAGTCTCTTGTCTTCCGGGACATCTAAGTGTTTGGTAGATGTCATGGACCACAGAGCTATTGCCACGACTCACTGAACCCATCACCTTCTTCTTTGGCTCAGGCTTTATTCACTGAGAACCACCTCACTGAATACTAGAGTCTTTCTTATAGGCTCAGGCTGAACATCTTGAAGGCAACTCACTGAGTGACTGTTCACTCAGTAACCTTGAATTGTTAAAGGATATTTACACTTACGTTATTTTGTATTCAAATCCTAAGTGAAAGATCAGTGGGCAATGAAATTGGCCTAACAACCTCCCCCTATTTGGATATAAATATAGCCTAAGTGTTTATTAGTATGAGTAAGTAAGTACAACTTCTTCTCACACTGAGTCTAGAAAGCAATTAAGGGATACTTATAACAAAAGGTACTTCATTGATTCGATTACAGGATCCTATCATCTATTACAAAAGATAATACAAAGATAATCATAGGAGCGCTTCATTCTACATGGTATCCTAATGCTTCTAGCTTCACTTTCTTAGATTTTAGCTTTTCTTGGTCTGGGTGATCAGCAATCAGCTTTCTTAGCTTCAGGGAGAATCTTGCATTCTCTTCAGTCTTGACCATTGAGGCCATCACCAGGTATGATACAAGAGACTCCATTCCAACCTTGTGGATATCTTCCCATCTTTGGAATGCATGATCACCAAATATATCTTTGAAGAAGATCCCATATTCAGGTTCTTCGATAACCATATTGTTGACAAAAGGAACGCAGTCATGGAGGCTCCTATTACATTCCAGCCCAGGCACCTTGACTTCAGGTTCCAGTTCCATATGCTTTATTTTTCTTCCTAAGGTTTGGGATGAGGCTTGTTCAGGGACTGGAGCAGGAAGAGCAGATTGAATTCCAAATTCCTCAGGAATTTTCTTTAATCTTTCATATCTCTTGCTTAAGGATGTCATCAAGTCTTTGACAACGGAGTTCTTTTTCTTTTGTATGATTGGACCCAATTCATCCAATTCAGTGATTCCAAAGTTTGTGAACTTGAATGGGTTGTGAACGTCAAAGTTTTGTTGGGAATTATATTGATTTGATGATACAAAACAATGATACAAAACAATGATAAAAAACAATGAAACAAGAATGAAACAAAAGGAAAACAAAAGGATCAAAGTCGACATTATGGAATTTGGTGTACGTATATAATATGTAAGTATAAAGAAATTCACTAGAAATCCTTGAGGACAAAGATTAAAAGCAAATTCTAAACAAAATTATCATAGGTTTAACCGGTAAGTGTTCACCGGGTCGTTTACACCCCAAGAATTATGAATTGAGACTCCGTTTTTATTTGGACAATGATATGAATGATTATAAGTTCTTTGATTTCTAAAATCCTACTAGTGGGCAAATAAAGGCACAAATAAAAAAAATGTTAATGGGAATTAAGAAAACGCGACTATAAAGCAAGTATATCAAATTTAAGACCTACGAAAGCAAATTTAATTCCTAAACCTCAAATATGATAAAAGAAAATTTTATAAAAAAGAATTTTATTTATTTTATTTATTTTTCTATTTTTTATGATTTTTTAAAGTTTTTAAAAAAAATTAATGCACGAAAAATACAAAAGTTTGAAATAAAAATCCTAGAAAGTTTCTAAAAGTTGCTGTTGATGAAAGGTTTGTAATAAAATTAAAAGCTCAAAAGTAGCTTAACTAAATAAGCCAGAAAAGCTAAGGAAAGCACTCGAAGTGCTTATTTAACAAAAGAGCTAAAAAGAGAGTAAATACAATTTAAATGCACCTTAGGACGTAAAAGTCCCAAGGGTGCAGTGGTAGTGTAGTGTGTGTTTAAGAGGGTTGAATGAGGTTGAGGTCATGGGTTCGAGCCTTGCTCACCCATGACTTCCCTTGTTTCCTTTTTTTTATTTTTCAAAAACTTTTTGAACAAACTTAAAGAACAGCTTATAATAAGCAAATTTTATAAAAGAAACTTTTTGTTAAACTTAATCAATAAGCCAGAAACAACAAGACAAAAGACTATGAAATTCAGAATTAAAGCTCAAACTTCAAATAACAGATGTTGATTAGCTTGTATTAGCCCTATTGAACAGATTTTAACAATCAAATAAGCTAGAACAACAAGACAAAAGACTATGCTACTATTTTTGGTATTTTGACACTGTTTTATAACTAATACTTATAAACTGAAATTTTAACTATCAAATGAACTAATTAAGCAACAATCAGCTATAATAACCAGATATAAGCTACACTAAACAACATTAAGCTAATATTAAGCAAATTAAGCAGATAATAGAGCATAAGGTAAACATATTAACTAGAAAATCTAATGACATCAGCTTAATAGAAAAGGAAATGAGATGAGTACTTCTACCTCAGCTAAACAGAGGTAAATGCTCAAATTAGAGCTTGTATGAGCAGCTTTAAGCTTATAGCTTTAAGCTAGATTACTTTCCCCTAACTAGTCCTAACTCCTGACCATCAGGAACTATTACCACTTGAATACTCAAAGCAGCCATCTAATTCCAAGGAGTATTCAAGTTTATAAGAGCTTATGAACAGTTTAGCTTATGAATAGTATTAAAAAGCTTATTTAAACTATAATGCATTTAAGTAAAAACGTGAATTAACAATTGAATAATTTGTAAACTAAATTTTATTGATTATAAAAGACTGAATACAAGCTTTATGAAAAGAAAGTTACATTTAAAGGAAATACAATAAGATAAAATTACTAATAAGCTAAAAATACATTGATAAGATAAAGCTATTCTAAAAGCTACCCTAAAAACTAGATAAGATCCGTAAACTATGAGTGAGTGGCTCCTTTTATAGGCAAGAGAGGAAGGTTCTAGCCTTGAGACGCTCCCTTTAATCTTGTCCCTTCATTTCTATCCAATCATTGCAACTTGATTTGTAGCCCTTGGATGAGAAGAGGCACACGGATTGCCAGCTTGGCATTCCCACTTTCTTGGAGCCTTGTGCTTCTTTTGAACTATTTTTAGTGTAAATTTCCTAAATTGGTGTGTTTGTTTGGTAAACACGTGTCATTCTTTGTGTCAGCTCAACCAATAAGAATCAAGGAGTGACGTCTTTGCTTGCTGATGTGGAGCTTTACACATAGAATCTTTTAAGCCACGTAGGGTGAGATTAAGAGTGGGTTTAACCCGTTTATTTTAACTCAGGGTTAATTTGGGACGAAGGTGAACAGTGAAAAACAACCTTTTCGCGCCCTTTTTCTTTTCTTAATTTGTTTTGACCGAGTTGACTTGGGTTAAAAAGGTTTTGGGCCATGGGATTTAATTTTGGGCTCGGTTAATAGGGTTAATGATTTTGGTTTAATTTAGACTTAACAACCGTTAGCCCTAAGTAACAAAGGACTAATGGTGTAATTGTTTTTGGGATTTTTGGTGAAAATGATTTAACTTTTAAGGATCTTTGATAAATAAAGGGTGTAGTCATTCACATGAGTTTTATCCAAGGTGACTTGTTGAACTTTTGTTGACCCTTGCTAACAAACACCCGGCTCTTGTGTACTCTTTCCGTCTCGTGTTTGTTTTTTTCTGATTTTTTTTGCTCTTTTTTTGTGATTTTTGTAATATCCGTACTTACACATCACAAAAGACAAAATACACAATATACAAGCATAATATGTTCGTTTTTCATCTTTTTAGGGTCATTTTTGGTATAAAACGGATATGTGATTTCTCACATATCAAAATTCCCCAAACTAAATGATTGTCGTTTCCTCACGCAATGTTATATGCCATAAAACCAAATACTCCAAAACCTCCCCAAACTAATCCTTTGAAAATTAGCAAAGTCTTTTGTGGGGAGAGTTAAGAAATCACAAGTTTTAAAACACCCCGTTTTCCTATTTTTCAAATATTTTTCCATTTTTATGATTTTCATAATTTCCAACTTACAACTTATTCATGTGTGACATAATATATTACTTTCATTATTCATTGATAACTTTGAGGATCATGGAACAAAAAGCACAAAAAGTGTCCAAATGGATAAATTCATCGTCCCCGGTTTTCACTTCTCCAAGCCAAGCTTAAAAACAAGATCATTGTAAAATACAAGTTATGATGCTAACACTACTCATAAAAGCTAATTGTGTATTACTTTTCCTCCCTTATTCCTAATTTTGTATCTCAAGATTTTATTTAAGTCATATACCCGAAGGCTCTTTAAGACTTTATTTCGATACTTATTAATTCCAAAAATAAAGCGTAACGGTTAAGACGCAATAATTAGTTCCTAGCCCTTTTCAAAAGATCAAATGTCATCAAAATTAAGTCCACATCGAGGCGACCAAAATTTGACTTTTATTAGGTTACTTAAGCATGGCCCCATTTATATCATATACCCTTAGGCTCTTTAAGACATAAATGGACCAATCTAATTTGCACCATATACCCTAAGGCTCTTTAAGGCACAAACAAGACAAAAATTAAGCAACAATAACCATTCCATATACCCTAAGGCTCTTTAAGGAACGAATAAGGCTATAATTTCACTTATTAAATTCTACTTACCCCATATACATCGGTATGCGAGCCGACCATGATCTAGGAGTCTATTTCCCCACAACACTGACAAAACCTTGATGTGTACCTTACTTTCACCAGAAGGAATCTCTACGAAGTGATCTAAACTAAGAATCGCAAAAACCAAAGAAACTTTATTTATTTAACAATTATATAACGTTTATTAAGCTGATGGGAGCAAAAGCCACAATTAACACTTATGAGCCTTAAAGAAATCCAACTATTCTATGTTTAGCATCAAAACTTATACTCTACTCTATCATCTCTTGTTCTTCACAATTTAAAATTTCTAAGAAAGAAACTCATGAATACTTAGCCTAACGAATTAAGATCGACACTTTAACAAGTTACATAGACTGGCAACAATCTCAACTCTAATAAATCAAACTTCGCATATTTAAAATCAATTATGGGAACTTGCAAAGTCTTGACTTTTTAAGCTAGACTTGCGTTTTATAGCTCCTTGTATAAAAGATTAGCAAAATCAATCTATTTAAAGTTAAGGAGAAAGCTAAGATATAAAACCGGTCGGGTCAAAATTTACTTTTGTTCTCACCAACGGAAAACCTACATCCTTGCCAACTATTTTTTTATTCAACTAACTATTTATATTTTTCAACATTTTTTTTAAATGTATATGAACAATAAACTAGATATTAAGACTTAAAAATTTAAAATTTTTGTGGGAAAACGGGGTACGTGAGAACAACGGGCAAAAGTAGGTAAGATCATATCGAAGATATACTACCCCATACTAAAATTAAACATTGTCCTCAATGTTTCCTAGCCTAAGACTTAAAAACCCCATACTAGAACTCAAAAAGTCGAATGCATAATCCAAGCATGAAGAAAGTATCACAAAAATCTCAAGCCGTTTATCAAGTATGCTAAAAGATAAATGTTAGTCGATAATAATCTAGTCGATAATAATCTTAGGATATCATATTTCCCTAAACTAATGGCATTGCGTAGGCTTAGGAGCTCGAGGTGGGACCGGGCAAAACAGCCGAACACGAGAGTCTTTTAGAGAATTTTAGGTCAATCCCCCCCCCCCCTCCCCATGCAATCAATTACATAAGCACTAACAACGAGTATCGGAAGAGATTCAAGCCTCCTCACATCATAATAGAAATAAGAAAGAAGACAGAAGTATAAGCATGGGGTGCCTCCCACGAAGCGCTTTGTTTTTGGTAACCGAGTCACATAGCTTGACTCGATCCTCGAATTCATTCATCCTTGGGGAAAGCAAATGGAAGAGAAAATCTCAATCGGGCTTTCATTAATGTTTGGATAAACATTAAAGCACATGAAAGTTCTATCCCGATGAGATGCCACCAGCTCTAAGTGGAGATGTCGGGGTCAAAAATGGTGTCTTCGCTCCCGAAGGAGAAGAGAAAGTTTACATGATGAGTAAAAAGGATTGGACAACAATTATGAAGAGAAGATAAAGGTGGTCCTTAGATGATAATCTCACGCATGATGGAGAAAATGTTTTCTCTCAGATCCTAGGATCAAAAGTTTTAACCATATTTTTCAAAGTATCAAATTCGGATTCATTCTTAAAGCATTGTGGTTCATGATCAAATAACACCTCTGAGAAGAGATTATGGGAGGTGTCATCAACAAGCAATCTCTCAAGATATAATACGTCTCCATCCGAGTCATAATATCCTTCCTCAATATAGGTAGGAACTTCGATAGCTAGAAAAGCATCGATCTCATCATTATCGCCTTCTGGGTCGAAACACTCATCTTCATCGGGAAAAGGTGTATGAAGTAAAACTAGCTCATCAACGGTTGAATTTTCTTCATATTCTGATTCATAATCATCTCTCTTAATTTCTGGCGGCATTAAGTTATATGGACCAGGAAATATATCGATCTCTTCCCTATGAGAGTCACTATCCTGAACGGGAATAGGAAATATAGGAAGAGACTCGATGATCGTATTTGGACTAGCATGAAAATTTTC